>JAHBCN010012630.1:0-26288 GCA_019359885.1 Listronotus oregonensis
TTTTCTCATTGTAGCCTTTTTTTAATATGTAACGATTTTGTTTTTCAAATAACCCCTTCACTTTTAAAATCGTTTGAACTGATATTTTTTTGGGGAAAATTTGTAAATATTTTCGTTGTTTTTCCGGCGTTTTCTCCACATTTTTAATAGAGAGTTATAATTTAAGCTTTTTTTTACAAAACCCCTCATTATAAAACTACCCAAAAAAAAAAAAAACGTTTTTTAAAATTCTTGACTTTGACAATACCTCTGACCTGTGGCGCCAGGTTTTCTCAGGTGAAACAATCCTTATAGTTATGCAGTTTTTAGACAATTACAGCAGAACTGCAGGAAATAAACCCGGTAACCCCTATATCACCGAATTTATTACATTTTTTTATTTATTTATTTATTTATTATTATTTTTTTGGAGTGGTTTAGTAAGGACTTTTAGTGGCATATCAAGTATTCGGTATAATTTTGATGGATATATTCACTAACTTTATATTTTTATATTAACTTTTTATCGTTAAATTATTAAAAAATATTCTTTTAACAATTGGTACAACAATTATTTATTTATTTATTTATTTTTAATTTTTTTTAAGTGCTTTAGTAAGTACTTTAAGCAGCATATCAAGTATTCGGTATAATTTTAATGGATATATATATACTCACTTTATATTTTTATATTAACTTTTTATCGTAAAACTATTTAAAAAAATATTCTCTTAACATTGGTACAACATATAAAAACACCCGATTTAATATTATTTTAATTTAAATTAAATCAAGTTTTTGGGGCTTTTTTAATTTTTTGTCGTTAAATATTACTTTTTCAATGAAACCCTTTTCAATTACTACCCTCACGTTAAATAAATCTGACAACCAAAACAAAAAGGACGATGTGGAAGTGTGAAGTGGAGTTAATAGGGGTGAATTAAATCAGTTTCTCGTCTGCGCAAAAGAGAAAAGGGAAGGAAGAGGTCCTTTGGATGACAAGCATAGAGCTCTATCGTGTGCAGTGGCTTGATTATTGCTCCCAATTTACGAGATTCGGGATTGTTTTTAAACTGTTTTTGGCTATGTTGAATGCTTTTTTTTTAGAAATAAATAGGAAACGTTAAGAAGAAGCAGTTATGGTATATTGTATCTAGTACGAAAATTAGTTAGGAGTTCCTGCGCCACGTAAATAGAGCCCTCAGAACGTGACTTTTTCATATAAAAGTACATATACTTTTTTCACCAAAAGTACCTTATTTTTGTTTGTTTCCATATTAGGATAAGAGACTGGCTTAAGAAACCAAATAATAAAGTGAACAATACATTAGCAATCATAAATGAAAAGTTAGCAGAAAAACGATAAAAGTTCTTTTGGGGCCTAATTAGGGTAATCAATGGAAAATGTAGGTTGGGTAAGCGGTTTAGTGGTTTTAGAGCAAAAACCTGAATAATTATGCCGAGCGTAAGTGAGAATAATTGTGTTTCAGTTTTACCGCGAAGGAATTTTCCGTCTTGTCGTCGCGTAATTCGTAAAAACTGTTTACTATTTTTAGTTTAAGTAAATATTTTTGATGTTGTAATATGTTCTCAAGTAATTAAATATTATTGTAGTTAAAAAATATTGCTGGCTGGGCAATTAGAAGCAGTTAAAAAAACAAAAAAGGTGCTAAAGAAAGCAAAAAAGCAACCTCTTAAGAAAACTATAAATGATAGAGATAATAGAATAAATAGAGAGGCAATTGCAGTCAAATGAACAACTATGATATTATATGCACACACGTGTGCAGTGTGCATATGCATTCCACCAACTTATAGTCTAGGATCTGGCTGCAAAATTAGTCGCTGATCGAGTGTTTGCTAAAAACCTAATTTTTACATACATTTACGAGTATAATTGGGAGCATAGGGAGCTCCAGGGTGTCTATCAAAATGTGGTCGTTCGTATTTTTAATTAAATTACTATTAATTGATTTTTTTTTAAAGTTTCATTTACTTGTTTTTTAAATAAAATTTCATTCACTTCACAGCAATATACAGAGTGTCCCAGAAGTAATGGGACACAGAGTATCAGCAGATTTCTTAGAACAAAATAATGCAAATAACGTAAAGTTGCCTTATCCCAAAGTTGATAATAACTAAGATACAGGGGGGTGTAAAACTTTTAATTTTGTTTTCATTTTTCCGTAATAATTTCTTAACTAAAAGACATAGCGGTACAAAATTGGGGATTTGGGGGTTCTTTGAGGCGAGAAATTCAAATTTGTCCATACTTTTAATGTTGCTAGTAGAGGGCGCCAGCTACGGCCTACCTTGTTTTAGATGACAAAACTTTTTTAACCTTAGTATATTACCTGTTTGTTAAAAAAGAAGTTACTATAATTCCCGCTGCGTTAAAAATGTATGTCTTATTTAGGTCTCTAAAAGCAACTGTTTTCGAGATAAGCGCACTGTAAAGAAGCCGCAATTTTTCCATGCAAAATGGGTTTCGGCCAATTGTTTTCAAACCTTGCAAAGTAATAGTTTTTAACACGCTGTTCAAAAGTCTTCACGGGCATAAAACCCAACCCCTCTAACCCCCCAAAATTAGCCTTAAAGGTCACTGGGGATTTGGGGGGGAGAGTGGTTCTCCTAATGCATGTAAAAATTAGGTTTCGAGCAAACACTAAATTGGCAGCCGGATCTCGTTCTATTAGATACGTATGGCTAGCAAACTTTCTTTCCTTTTTTTCAAAACGTCAGAACGACAATAGCGTCATCCGTAAACTGTGAGTAGTTTGTTTGCTGTAAAAAGTTTAAGGTTGAGATTAAAATGATTGACTCCAGTGACGGCTCTTTTACCGGAATCCCGCCAAATATTCGTTTGACAGCCAAAGAAACTTGTGAAATACTATATCCGTGAAATAAAAAAAAATACGAACTTATATACACAAAATTTATGAAATGGATATTGGCAAATAAAATAAAACATATTTAAGAAAATGTTGTTATAGCCAAGGGCGTATTTAAAAAAGGCAAAGGGCGATTGCCCCCTCCTGTTAGCCAAAAACAGGGAAAAACGTGTTAAAAATGTAAGAACGTAACTGTTTATACGGTACTTAGTTAGTTATTATTTGAAAACTTTTTATGTTGTCTATTGAATTAGGTTAGGCATAAGTTATTTGTAAAAAAATAATACGTAGGCCTACCGTAATGTGCAATTTACAAGTGGAGTCAGACGGGTGACTAACCTGGACGAAGGACTCCCGGACAACCAAATCCTTTTTACGTTAGGGGGTATTCATATGAATACCCCCAAACCCCGGTTATCCCGCCTAAGACCGCCCACCCTCCCGTAAGGATTTTCTGAACCCGCCCTGTTATAGCTTACATAAAAAACACCGTCAACCCTTTGAAAAACATATTTTAGATTAAGAACAATATAAAATATAAAAAATAATACTAATATTTTAACACAGCCTGTGATTTTAACTTACTCTAAATTGCGGTCGTTTTTAAAACTGCAATCCAGAGGGTACAAAGTAAAGAAATTAAAAGTTTAAAGAATGACTATGCAAATATTAACTATCATAAACACATTTTTTAAAATAAAATAAATTACAATGTCCTTGTGCCATTTTTATTAATCACTAAAACAAACAAATAAGAAATAAAACGGCCGACTTGATGGAACCACGTCATTGCGTCGGCGAAATACGGCGATTTGAAATAAAAAATGATTTTTAAAAAGTTTCTATGTTTTTTATGTGCTAGGTTGAAAAAAATATTCTCGAGTGGAATATGTCCACATCGCATTCAAAAGATTGAGCATGCGTCCTTCGTCGTCGTGCTCAAACTTCGTTCTTGCGATTTGGACATTATTTCACTCTTGTTGTACAAACTTTTACCAGCCAAACTGTGGTACGTTATCATCGAGAAAAGATCATTGATGCAGAGAACAAAACATAATTGTGCTTATACTGAGCCCTGAGGATATTAAACTTTAATTTGGTTAAAGCTAGAAGAATGGCCACCTACAATACATCGATCAAAAAAAATACTGGAGAGCCAAGATCCTAAGTCTAGGTGGAAAACCGTAGGAAGAAAGATGGTAATTGTGCATTAGTGTGGCTCCACTAAATTTTGACCATAAAAATAAAAAAATAAAGATATTAACATGTTTTTTTTTTTCATTTTACGGAAAATTTAGAATATTTTAGAAGAAACCAAAAAAAAATTTTTTGGTGTTAATTTTTATTAAAAAAATGAATTTTTAAAAAAATAATAATAAAATGCATCTATTTAGGTAAAGCAATTTCTAGTGATTTGTTTTATAATCTACGTGTAAAGACAAAAAAAAATTAAGTTAAAAATATTAATTTTTGGTTTTTTTATTAAAAAAAAAAAATAATCGAAAACTTGACATTTTTTAAAATTATTCTATTTTTGATGAACTTTAAAAATAGAAATATTTGACAATTAAAAAAAAATTATTATGTTGATTTTACATCCCAAAAAAGTAAAACCCCGATTCTACACAATTACCAAAAAGTTTATTAAGATGCTTGCCATCAGTAGCAGATTTACATTAGCTGCATTGGGGGCAATGGGGCGGCTTTTCTGGGGGGGTTTTAAAAAGGATTTTATTAAAATTATCTTTAAATTACCTTTTAATAAAAATGTTAAAGTGTCTTAAATTATATAAATTAACAGCTGTAAAATTCAGGGTCTAGAGACACACGCGAAGAGCGCGTTTAACATATGGGGTAGACACGTGTCTCTATTTTTCTATCATATGTCATCATAACCTTAGCATTTATTGACCCTTATATTTATTATTGCTAAATATTTATTGACGCTTAAGACCCTATTACTATAATTTTCTTTGTCACTTTTCTGCATATAATACTAAAAAATATTTTGTTTTATAAATTACTAAAATTTCATTAAGTTAAAAAAATTTTGCATGCGCCAGTTTTTGATTCTACGAGAAATTTTACTAATTGCAATCAAATTTTATATTTTGAAGTTGATATCACTGTATCCCTGTTTTTCTACTTACTAAGTGGTTAGATTACTAGGTATAAACTTAGCACCATAAGTATATAGTATACTAAGTATGCTTAAAAACTTTAGCAGCCAAAAGTAGTTAGTGTACCGAATGTGTACCCCAAATTAATAAAAAATTTAATTTATAAATACAAGTTTCTTTGGTTAATTTATTTAAAAAAAAAAAGAACATTGTTAGTTTAAAAAGAATAGAAATAGTAATAATACTGAAAATAAATCATGTTAAAAATTAGGCAGATAATGTGTTTCAAAATAAGAAAGTTAAAATTTTATTCAACATAAATCTGTACGATTTAGGCAAAAAAAATGAGTAAAACGGTTGACCCAACAGGCCATCCCTGCAACATCCCGCTATTTTCAAATTTAAAAAAGCCTTTTGCTGAAAAGAATTTTGCTCAGACTTTTTAGAAGATGTAAAGTGATCCAAATATTAGAAAAACCCAAAAATTATCGATATATTAATGTTTGGCCAGTTTTAAAAAAGCGTCCAATGCTTTTAATTTTCACGGGAATTTTTCTGATGATACAAAAAGCCTACCGAATTTCGCGCAGTATTTTTAAAATGTGTGAAGTGGTCCAAAACAGAAAAAACAAAAATATTCATATAAAAATACGGGGTAAGACTTGAAAGAGCGTCCGATGTTTTTAATTTTCACGAGGATCTTTCTGAATGTACAAGGAAACCCCAGAATTTTTGAAGGGTGTAAATTGGATCAAATATAAAAAAATACTTTTACAATTACAATTTTTACATGTTTGGGGGCGATCTACGCGTTTTTTCGAGGTTAAGAGCTGGTTTGTTATTGAGATCGGTCGGTACAGCCGTTTAAAAAATTATTTAAAAAAATATATTTTTGTTTTTTTTTTTTTTTTGAAATTTCTTACAATCTATCGGTCGGAATCGTTTCGATTAATAAAGAAAATCTTTTAGCGAAGCCCTAGGCATTTGTACTGAAATGCCTAAAGTGAGGTAATTTAGTAGGTTTGAATTGATGCACGAAAAACTAACACATTCACAGCGACATCGAGTGCGCTCACCTCTCACTCGTCTATGGCAGCTGTGATGGTAGAGCCTAACAGGAAAAGAGTGACAATCTTTTTACATTGCTATAAAATTTCCCCCATACGTCGATAAAGAATTTTACTTTATAAATTTGTTACTGTTATTTGACATAAAAGTTGTACAAAATAATAAGTGACGAACTTTTTGTCTAGACAGAAGTGTAAGCTAGTCATTTTAAGAAATCTCGCAAGGATAAAAACACTAGCTCATTTTCCGCAAAAAGTAATATCATACTTTCTGAACCTATATTTAAAGGGTCAATTATTTAATGTTGTTAATTACTTTTAGACCTAAGCATGTAGTTGATATATCCCAATATCTAATATAATATGTTACTACTTATGCCTCTAGAATACATAGACTGTCCTAAAATTATTAAAAAAAAACACAATAAAAAGAGTAATTTAGAAATAATTTGTTTTTTACTTAAGTTTACAGATTTTCTTGGTTAATATTACGGATCTGTCAACACTGCCAAAGACACGATTCAAAAAGGTCCCTTGCCTCGTAAATTGGGAGCAATCAAACCGCCGCACATGATAGAGCCTTTATTGGTTATCATCGAGAGGGCCTCTTTCTTTCCTTTTCTCTTTTTAGGCTGTGGAAAGACCAATTTAATTGCACACCCATTAACTTTACTACACACTTTATCATTTTCCTTTTTGTTTCTGTCAGCCTTATTTATTATTTGACAATATTTTGACTCTTGTAGGTTTCGTTTAGCTAAAATGCAAATTTAATTGAAATTCTTATATTTTTTACGTATTTGGTATTAAAAAGGGTTAATTATTTAACTAAATAAATACAATTTTTGTCAAGCTCTTTCATTTGCATATTGTTGGTACTTAATCTGCAGTTAGTTCCCTGTAAAATATTTTAAAAACAATATAATGGGTCTATTTCTTTGCTAGCAAAAGTGTACTTTTACATTCCTTTGACAATAAACAGTGCAAAATACACCACACTTTTGCAAAATTGGCGTACACTTGTGTGAATTAAATTACACCTCGTCGATGGGAGGTGTAAAAAGTGTAATTTGCTGTGATCTACATATTTTTGACATTTGGATAGCTGAAAATTATAAATGTGAGGTTAAATTTTATAATTATGAAAATTGTCGGTCATTGTCGGTACTTTGCTTGGTAGTGTTAGTTGTCTTGGTACTATAAATTGGTTAAATTTTATAATTTTTTATTAAATGTAAAAAAACCAAAATAGCAAATATATGAAAAAGAGAGGTTACCTTGACAACAAAATATACATTTTTTCGTTCCCAAGATTTTACTACACCACTCGCGCACTAGAAATCAGCTGATTATTAGTGCAGTGTATTTTACAATGCACCCAAAACCTAAGGAATAGACCTAATAATGTGCTGTAGTAATTTTGCAGGTACATTTTCTAATATTATGATTTAATACAACAATATTTCAGTTTAATATTGCAAAGTTCAGCAGAATATTACTCTTTAATTATTTGGCCTGGTAACTAGAGTGACCGGATCTCATATAGGGGAAAAAAAAATGTCGGAATTTTGTTCGTCTGGACCCTACAAAACGATTCCCCTTTCCAGATATTGAGATAGCCGAAATTTGAGCTCGATTAAACGAAGTTAACCCGTGCCGCTCGTCGCTCAAAGTTTGAAAAAATTAAAATTTTTGGCCAAAGAGCTGACATATGGAGCCATAACTTCAGAATGGTAAATAATAAAAACACGCTTAATATCTTAAAAGAAAGCTAATTTTGTTCTTCAAAATTTATATTCTATACATAATTGTTGTTATTTTAAGTCAAACCGAGTTACAACAGCCTTTAGCCCGAAAAACGTGACCTGGTACCACTAGGAGCATACTTCGTATATTTTGTTATTAAGTGATAAATTTTGCTTTTTTTGGTTTATTTTTGAGTTTTAAGTATATATATAATAAAAAAAAAAACAAGTAATACTTATAAGTCTAATGACATTTTTTATTTTAAAATATAAAAATCAGGTATATAATACATACAAAACAGACACAGAAAAGATACAGACGTAGTACCTACATGAGTTGATAATTTAACATAGTTATCTAATCTATTCTAGAGCTTTTGTTAAAGTAGTTTTTGAAACGTCACGATATAATGCTCGGCATTTACTTCCAACTTGCAGGACATATTGCTTTTGTTCTTCATCTTTTGTAAGAAGGTTGTTAAAGTCGGTTATTAATTTTACACCACGCTCAGCCATATCATTAACTACTTTTAATGTTTTGACAATTTTTAATCCTTCTTGGAAGTCATTATTTTGAGGCCAGGTGTTTGGATGTTGTCTTAGGAAATCTGTTTTTATATTAAATCGGTCAAAGAAGGTAAACGTTTCTTTGGTAAGTAAATGTACCAATCCTCCATCAACTACCTCTTTTAATTTTTCTTTACTAACTTTTGAATTTACAACCCTAGCGTGCTCTGATGATTCATCTGTGCTACTGAGCAATTTGTTAGCCATTAACAACTTTTCATCGTCTGTAATGGTGGGATCAAAAAACGATAATCCCACCAACTCTGCATTCAAATACCACAAATGATTCGAAAATTTGGTCAGAGCTATTTCTGCAATGTCGTTGTCACATTCTTTATAGTCTAACAGACTATGCAAAATACCTAAATCTTTCTTTGGTGCAAGATAAGCTTTTGGAGCACTAAACCAAGCTTGACAATAAATTTTAACTAGGAAAACAGAAATAGCACGCACAGAACTTTCTTCTTCTTTAGACATCTTAAATTGACGACGAAAAATGAATATTTTTAAGCAGTAAATAGCCTTTGCCATCCACCTAGCGTGATGAATGGCTCCTGAGTTCTAAAACCCACAACATTGCCGTCTAGTAGATCCAACAAATACGAGAACCAACTGCAATAGCTCCTTGTAGTCATCCCCTGGGGTGGTTCTCAGTTAATTTGGTCTTGAATTCAGCAGTAACATTTGCAATTACTTCTGGAGTTAGCTGCTTTTGTATTAGATTGTCACTGATACCTGTGTCGTATTTTCCTTTGTCCATCTTGGGCCAGGCAGTAAGGAATCTCTTAAAAATGTCTGGATGAGGTCCAGTGGTTAATCCCATTTTTGTGTCGAATAGCCTCTTAACAGAATTTCCAAGATATGGTGACGGCAAGCTGGTATAACAATTCTCTTCCTAACATTTTCTCCAATATGACGCATGCTCCTTTGAGTCTTCCCGTGTTGGATGCTGTCGTGTCGAAGCACATCGCCTTGACGGTGTTGGGAAGACCCCATTCATGTAGACATTCATATACGGCTACGGCTTGCTCCTCTCCAGAGCTGTTTGCTGTTACAGGAACTCCCAGCAGCTGTTCCTTTTCGCCATATGAAATAGCAATAGCTATTCGCTCACATTGCTCATTTTTTAAAATAACCGGTAAAAGTTTACCGTCCCAATGGACAACCACGGGCTCTTTTTCAGGTATGTTCACTTTATCAGTATTAGTATATTGTTCTCTGAACATTTGCCTTCTATAATGTAATAAAGTTTTCGATACTTTGTACTCAAGAGGGTCAAGGTTTAGTGCTTCTAGAGTAGCTATTAAAATTCTCGTGGCATTTCTGTCGGATACTTTACATCGATCTAACAAAATCGACAGTTTCATGTTTAAAATCTCTTTAACGCCCCTTGCAAATGAAACTTTCATCCTCTTGCTCTCAGATGGTCCTGGATCTTCTACAGCTTCTTTAGGGATGTCCATTTTCTCAAGCTCTCAAGTTCCTGGTGGATGCTGTCCTCTTCAGTGTCTTCTTTTTTCTTCTTCTTCTTCGAACTCGTCTTCATCATCCGTCTCTAAGAAGCAACAAAAGAAGAGAAAAAAATATAAAAACTTGTCGTTTTAGAAGACGAGTAATAATACATAGGTACTAAATTACCTATTTCTAATTATTAATAAGTATTATTTAAAAAATATCTATAATCTATTATTTATCTATTTTTAGAATATTATTAATAAAAACTCACCCATATCAAAAGTTCTTCTTGGATTTGTCGGTTCATTTTTGCAAGTTCCTTTTGCGCCTTGATTTTTTTTTAGCTCGAGACACCTTGAGATCACTCCAGTCATGGAACCTGGGCGGCCCTTCTGCCTCTGTTTACGAGAAACGCCTTATCTTCTTCCGATTTCATCAGAGCCAAGGCATCTTGTTGAGCAATATCAAAGAGGTCGTCCAACTTTTCAACAAACTGTTGAAATTTGTTCTTAACCGCTTCCGATGTTTTCTTCCGATCTTTTTGAAGAGTTCTCCACTCGGCGTGAAGTTTTTCTAGCTTAGTAATTGCATCTTGCTCATGTTTAGTCGGAATTCGAGCTTTCTCCCAAAAAATGAACACTCTCGTATGGCAAGTTTTGCTGATTCTCTTAATTAATTTACAGTACGTAAATTATAAAATAAAGCACACAAAACTTGACGATTTGAGGGTAGTTTACAACCGGTGATCTGGTGAATGGGATAGCCCACAAGAAATATTTTATCCTTGGTCCGGCTTTGTACACCTGATGTGGATGCCATTCCAGAGTTTAATAGGTAAATAACAGTTAAAATATATTACAAACTTTAATTTCAATAAAATGTTTTCAAATGTTTTTAAAATAATACTATAATAGTTATAAAAACAATAACACACACTTGGAAAATTTAAAAAAAAAAACAAAAAAACGTTAAAATATCTTCACTAGATAATTGTTCGATCTAACCAGCTCAAAGGCACTTTAGAATCTAAACTGAATAAATGAAAGGTCGGTTGTACGCTGAAGTAAAATCACCATCCCTAAAATAGAAATTAGATTTACCCTCCTTTTTACCTGTCAAACGGGTCTTTCTTTGGTAAACTAGTCAGGTAATGCCCATATAATAAAAGACTAAATTTGAAAAAAAGGTTCTTTATGTTTGAAAATTGAGTTCCAAAATACTTTTTAACAAAGAAAATGTTAAATCCGAGACACATAATGTAAAAACCGTAAAATTCTCAGAATACTCCCAAACGAGCTCCTACTGGTACCTGGTTACGGTTTTGGGGTCAAGGCTGTTGTAACTCCGTTTGACTTAAAATATCAACAATTATGTATAGAATATAATTTTAAAAACAATATTGCTATCTTTTGAGATATTAAGCGTGTTTTTATTAGTTACCATTCTTGAGTTAGGCTTATTATGTCAGCTTTTGGCCAAAAATTGGGATTTTCAAACTTTGAGCGACGAGCACGGGTTAACGTCGTTTAATCGAGCTCAAATTTCGGCTATCTCAATATCTGGAAAGGGGAATCGTTTTGTGGGGTCCAGACGAACAAAATTCTGACATCTATTTTTTGCGGTCACCCTAATGTGTACTAATAATCGACATGTACCTATTAAAGTTATTTGCTTATTAGTGCACAAATATGTAGTTCAATGGAATTTTTGTTAATTTACGGTGGTTTACTCTGACTAATATATTATGTATTACAATTTAAAATATCAGTCAAAATTGATCACATGGACTGTAATGGGAAATACATTGGTCAAAGTTGAAGAAGTATAAAAGCTGGACTAAAAAACTTAAACATCAATTATAAAAAACACAAAAAATTAAAAGAGTTGTGAAACTACTTCTTTGGGAAAAAAGACAACACTTATTTATGTATTCTTAGATGTATAGCAGACAATAACTAGCTTATTCTACTATACCTTCAACTCATATCTAAGTGCTGCTAAAATCTGCAAGGCAGTTCAAAAATCTGTGACAGCAGGTCATCACATGTTTGATTGGTGGGGATCAAGCGATTATGGGGCCATGGTAAGCGATTAATATGGTGTTGATCCATAAAGCCCATGGCGGCTACTGGAGTTGTCTTGTTAAAGTAGAAGGTTTCTGTTCGTCTTAAGATATAGAAGGAGATGTGGTTCCTCTAAATTTTAAATGTACCGAACAGCCATCATATTACCTTTATTAAGGATTAGAGGTGTCCTAGTTGGTGATCTTGACATTTTGTTGTTTTCCTACGAAGTCTGGTGGTTCTAACCCTAGAGGTGTCGTTTCTGGATCCATGCCTAATAACATCTTAAAATGGTATATAAAGTTCAATTTGTTTTCCCAATTTCTCTAACTGACACACCTGCCCACAAATTGCCCTCTACTCCTTTCAAAGTCACTAAAATAAAGGATATGACAAAGTCTTTGCAGCCAAGGCATATGGTCTGTTAAAATAAGGCACTTTAAAATAAACTTTTTATATAATAAACTCTAAATGTAAGCAAAAATTCATAAAATTTTATTTAAACAAGTTCAAAAAGCAGTCTTAAACAAAGCAAGTATGACATTTTTGGAACTAAAAAAAATATGTTTACAAAATACTATTGCAAAAAGAATTAAGTACTAGGTATTAACCTTTTTTTCTCACTTTAAAAAAGACAAGTAAAATTGACTTTTTAAACTGCAAAATGCCGAAAATTGTGAACTCCAAGCATGTTATTTGTCTTTTATTTTATTAGCAATTTCAATTTTTTCCGACAGCTCAAAATTAAAGGAAGACTTAAACTAAGCGCTAAATTTATTACCAATAATTTAAATAAACACACAATAATAGCTATTTATGTAAGGATCAGACGAGGCTTTAGACCATGCTAATAGCACGACATGTATCATAATGATCGTTTTCAATCCGAATAGCATACAAAACTTTGCCTTCTGGCGTCAATTAAATAAAAATTTTTGTAGAGTTTGTTAAAAAATACTCTTGGTACAATCTTTACCAATACATGTAAATATAAAGGCATATCAATTTTTATGTCCTACCTTCTTTTAATTACGGTCTTAGGCCTAGGACTATAATAAGTCCAGTAAATCCATCATAACTGGACTGTGTAGGCGACCGAAAAGTTTCATTTTTCCTCCTCCTGAGCTTTACTTTTTACTTTCCCGCCGACGCCGACGGGAAAAAAACTGTTATCAGACAAACATAGATACAAACAAATAACAAAACAAGAGTCAACAACTCAATATTTATTAAACTAAAAAAACTACGGAATTTAAAAATAAATATTTATTGCTGACAGTGTCCTTTAATAGCTTCATGTTACATTACTTTAGCAATTATTCATGGATACCGGTCTAAGCAGCCTTGCGAACCCACTTAACTTTAATAATTATTACCAATAAAAAGAAATGTTTTGCATTAATTTGTCAATGTTTAAAGAAAAAACAGCATATTTTATTTCGAGCAAAAGTTAATTTTCATGGCTTGTCCTCTATTACCAACCTCACTCCGTTCGGCTGTTAAACACGAGCGCGCCATGAAAAGCATCAATTTTTTACCATAAACAATAATATACTATTTTGCCTTGCTACTAAAAGCAAAATTAAAGTATTAATAGGCAATACATCAAAATAACAAAAATAGGCATCACATTTTTTTTATTAGGTTTAATGGCACTGATTTTTAAGGGTATATATGTACATTACATTACAACTAATGATACTTAAAATTAATTATAACTTATACAACTACGTTTATCTAATACATATTTAATCTAAATATTTTTGTTTTTTTGTTTTTTGGATGTTTCTTTGTTTTGTTTTTTTTTCCTTTTTTTTGTTTCCTTTTTTTTGTATTGCTTTAGTAATGTTTTTTTTCGTCTTTTACAATTTTTTTTAAACTGTTATTTTTGCCTTTAATATAAATTGATACAACACCTTATTAAAACTAATGTTTTCTGGCAAAAATATTGTGCTAATATTAAATGGATTTTTTAATTCTTTCAATAAATATCTAGACAAGATGTTAATTTGGTTACCGTGAAGATCGCAACCCAGTATATGATGATCTACGTCACCAACTTTCCCGCATTCACACTGTTTATTATTTATAAGTCCTATTTTTTCATATTAACGGGATAAAGTCCACGGTGGCTTCTTAAGCGAGAAATTATTCTTACAAAATTTTTATTACTTTCATGGTAAAACCAAGGTTTTTTCCGGATATTTGGAAAAAAAACTTTTATAGTAATAGCCCTTTTTTAATCTTTTAAAAGCATCCTGGCAATTATTAAATATTCGGTGTTTTGAAATAGAAAAAATATCAGTAAATGGCAACAGAAAATTTTTAGTAAAAACGTTTAACAATGTTGCTTCTTTTGCATATTTATCCGCTAACTCATTTCCTTCAATGCCACAATGGAACATTTAATTAAAAATCGTAAAAATCCATGTACCTACTCTCTCCAAACTAAACCCCTATGTGAAATTTCTGTTATTACTAAATTACATAATCATAATATACAATTATTATTCAATTTCGTAACCACTCCAATGCTCTCTAAGCAAATTACACTTTGAATCTAATAAGGAGCCGAAATTGTCTTTAACATAACCCTGACCCGTTCTAATTGTCCTAAACTATATTTGATTTGTTACAACCCCTACGAACTTGGGACCTCCTTATCTTACTGTCTTTCCGAAGTTCAAACAATAGACTTAATTAATTATATGAAATAGATGTTTAAAATTTTCTTTATGATTTTTTTCTGTTGTCTGTATTTGACTTTTAAGACCAATTTTCAGATATTTTTTTTTTTATATAATTGCACATAAACAAATAACATTAGTGATCTAACGCATCAGTGTAAATCTGTAAAATTGCTTATAAAAAAGAGAGGGAAAGAGAAAGAAGATTTCTTGTAGAAGTGGGGTATGGCTCTACTTTGGATATAATCCAGAATGTTAAGAATAGTGAGAAGCGACATACCCCATATATGGAAAGAGTATTTGAAAGTTTACTGATTAGAAAGTGATAAGTACTCTCTGGCCTAAAAATAAAAGTACAGCTTTTTGTTTAATATATTTCAGAATTTATCTTTCAAAAATTCTTAAAAAAGTAACTACAAAAAGGTTAATTGAATTTATTTATACTTTATAGTTGATAAAATGTATTGGCTTAAGCTATGAAGATGGGCGTCGAACAACTCGGCCCCAAAAAAAAATGCCTAACTCAGCCTGACGTGCTGAATGAAACCGTCTTGAAATTAGGACTAATTAAAATGTGGGGTTTGCCAACAAAGTGTATTGTAGTTAATATTTACGCAAATAATGGTAGAGAAATTTAGTTGTACTGTGATATTTAACTAGTACTTGAAATCCGAAACATAATTAAGATGCCTATAGTGCGTCGGCCGAGTCTGAAGCTACGGGGCATAAGTAAGGGGAAAGCGGAAACGCCTTTAAGCATGCCAAACCATAGGCGTGCTATAAATATCTTAAATCTTAAAATACTAGATTTTTTTGTCGTAGGTAGGTGCCAAAAAGACAAAATAATTAAAACACCGTTATGGGAGAAAACAGCAATAAAATATTTATTTTTGAAAAACTCCCAAATTCACAACTCAATAAACAATAACAATAAACAAAAACAGTCATCAAGTTTTTTGTGTCATCAACCTCACTATGACTCTCATTGTCACTGTCATCGGAGTAGGAGTCAGTGCTGTCATCGTCATCATTTCCCAAGGTAATTATTATAGGCTCAATTTCTTCCATCATGTAATCTGTCTCCCAAAATTGATTTCTATAGTAATTACATCTGGCAAAATTTTTCCCAATCGGATGATGTGACTGACTCAATAGCTTGACTAAGGACCTCTTAAAGTTTAGTTATACTAAAATCTCCTGATGTGTTTAGGTTTCGTATGAACCTTTTTACCTGAGCCCAAGCCAACTCAATTGGGTTAAGCTCACACATGTAGGGGGGAGTTCTGAGAGGCGTATGACCAGCTTCCAATAAAATATTATCCACGACATAGGATTTTTTATTATTTTGAGGCTTGTTCAGCTGCACAAGTTTAAATAAATCAAATTTCCTAGCGGCTGGATCATGCTTGACTCCTAAAAAATTATGTAATTATATTCAAAGTTGCCTGAACTCCGTTTTTGACCCAACTTGGTATACGGGGGTTTTTTAGGGCGCTGATCACCAATCAGAAAAAAAATATTTCGAAAACATTTTGTTTTCGAGATATTCATCATCAAATTAACTTCAATTTCACTATATTTCTTCTTCTTTTTGCACACAATTTATAAATTTTATACTAAATTTTCACCCAATATTTTATAAACACCTTTCAAAAACCGTTTTTTATGTCTATTTTTCCAATAAATTGCAAAGCTTCAATTTAGAACGGGGAGGCCATGTTTATTAAAAAATTTCATGTGTGTCTACATGGTTGCGGCGTTTGAAAGTAAAGGTTTGCAATTAAATGAAAAGAAGGTATAAAATAAATATAAAAACAGGGTTTTAAAAGGTGTTTATAAAATATTGTGATCCAATTTAGTGTAAAAATCAAGAATTCTGTGCAGATTCTTTATCAGCGCCGCTCTGTATACTAAATTTTTTAAAACGGAGTTCAGGCAACTTTCCAGACAATTACCAAAGTTTACTTGCCATTTATTTTAACAATGTGTTACCTTTTTTTGCTAACCATTCGACTATGGTTGTCTTTAAAGAAGTTTTTGTTGGCACCTTCTCATCTTGGACAGAGTGATAGGGGGCGTTATCCAAAACAATAACACTTTGGGGAGGAATATTGGGAAGTAGTTTCTCCACCAGCCATTTGGTAAAATTTTCTTGGTTCATCTGGCCATGATAATCTCCAGAACTCTGCCCTGCTTTAAAAACCAAAGCAGCGTTTTTTACAAAACCAGAACTGGAGCCAGCATGAACCACGATCTAATTAGGTTAAAAAAATATATTGTTATGTATGTTATAAAATGTTACTTATGTATTTACCTGTTGAGCTTATACTACTCAGTACTCCAAAAACCTCCACACTTTGCCAACACTTTTTAACTGTCAGATCATTGTCAACCCAAGTCTCGTCTATGTAAACAATATTACGTCCCTCTTCACGATACCTTCTTATAGAATGTATATATCTATAAATCAAAAATTATGATAACCAACATTTATTTGAAAAACATATGCCCAAAAATTACAAAAAATTCTACACAAGACGATCACATAGATAGAATTTTGTCTGCGGGGCGTGGCATACTAACCATGGCTTGTAACACAATTTTGACGTTACCACAAGGCCTTTTCTTTATTCCAGCGCTTGTCTCGTGCTGTGAAGCAGACTTTCTGTGACGTCACAACCCAGCAGAAAATTTTAGCATTAATCTGATTGTCCTATTAAAAAATATTTATACAGTTCTAGCATAACCTATATCTCCAATGTAAAATATTGGATTTTTCAACTAACTGTTTTCTTTTATTTTGGCATTATAAAACCCATTGACTTTTAAAAGTTTTCTTAATGAGTCTTTTTCGTATGGGAAATCAATTTCTTGACGAATTTGCCTTAAAAGTTTCTTTAACGTCGGAACCTTTAAAAATGTGAAAAATTTAATGTTAAGTAATCATTTTAAATAAAATTAAAATGGTATTCTTTATTCTATTTAATCAATGCATTATTAGAACAGAAATGCTTAATTTTAACAGGTATATAATTATATTTACATACCTGTTTTAACTCTGTATAAAATTTGTTAATAGTACGTCTTATAATACCAAAATCAAATTCGTCAATTTTATCCACAATATTCGGCCGAGGTTTTTTTTTGCCCGGCGACGATAGCAACTTGTGCGGATCATTTTTTTTTCTTTCTTCATCCTCCTTGTGAATTTTTTTAATAACTGTAATGCTAACGCCTGTATACATTGAAACCCTTTCTAATTTCTTTTTTAATGGTAAATTAAAAGTGTTATTTTTGGCTTCCTCATCACAAATATTGTAAACATTAGCAATAATTTCTCGAGATTGACTATTCAAAGGTTTTCCACGAATAAAAGACATTTTTAAAACCCTCAATACAGAAAAATCCGTAAAGAAAAGCTTTCAAAGTAATAATAAATAAGTAGCCTCAAATCTGCGACACTGGTCATAACAAGTCCTCGGGGGCGTGTCAGCATTCAGCATATGTTTCGCGCTCTTCCGGCCGTCAGTTGAAAAGAGATGCAAGAGCAATATCCGTAAAAACGGGAAAGAATTTTTGCCTGTTGTCATATTTCTTAATTCAAATAGTATTATCATTTTTTTGTTACCGAAATTAGACAGATATAATTAATGTATTAAATTAAAATTATGTTTAATAATATCATTTTTAATCTTAAACAAGTTTAAGTAAAGTAATGAGTTATAGCAACTACAGGTAATAAATTATATTAAACTTATTTAATTCGACAAATGAATTTGACAACCTCGATTATATTTTGTCTGCTGGGGTACCCCAGGGCTCAGTACTGGCACCCACGCTGTTTCTTCTACACATTAACGATCTTCTCTCTTCCACAATCAATCCCATTCTAGTTTTGCTGACGATAGTACCCTCCACTCCAGTATTCAATTTCTTAAGCCACCGTGTAATCCTGATTTCGAAAACAAGCGCAGGTCAATGCAGATATCTCTTTCCCAAGACCTCAAACTTATCTTGGATTGGGGCGCCAGGAATCTTGTTCAGTTTAATGCCTCGAAAACACAGTCATGTTCGCTATCGCGAAAAAAGTCTGCAAATGCTCATTCCTTACATATGAGCGGCCAAGTTCTGCAGAACAAGGAGTCGTTTAATCTTGTCGGCGTTACTTTTGAGAATAACCTCAACTGGCACAAACACATATTATCCATAGCTTCGGCAGCTTCAAAAAAGGTTGGATTTCTCTTCCGAGCCAGAAAATATTTCTCTTCTTCCAATCTGTACACTCTCTATGTATCCCAAATCAGACCCTCTTTAGAATATTGTTCTCATGTCTGGGGAATGGCGTCCCCTACAACACTTAGCATAGTGGACTCCATTCAAAGAAGAGCCGTTCGTCTTTAATGATCCAACGCTCACAGCAAGGCTTCCTCTTCTTGCCCACCGTCGAGCTGTGGGGATCTGTCGCTCTTCTATAGGTATTTTCACGGCTTCTGCTCAGAGGAGTTATCCAGTATAATTCCTTCTCTGGCAGCTCCCAACAGAGCAACACGTAGTGCAACTTGTATGCATCCTTTTACAGTTCAGTTAGAGAGGCCCCGAACTTCCCGCTTTCTTCGTTCCTTCATCCCTAGAGTGTCAAGACTATGGAACCAGCTGCCCGCAGAAGTTTTTCCTTCTCCTCCCAATCTCCAAAAATTTAAGTCCCGTGTGAACAAACTCCCTCTCACCACACTGAAGACACCCACGGTACGTTAGTACTTAGGCATCAGCCTTCGTGGACTGTCCCAAGATAAAAAAATTCCTTAAATAGTTTTCGTAGCTTCACAGCGAGTAGACGGGCTATACCTTCATATGAAGTTTTCTTCTTAATATAGACCCAAAAATTGCTTCCCTAAATATTGACGTACAATTAGAAAACACTCTGTATAATGTGAAAAATATATCAACCATGATATTTTATTTCTCGTAAACAGTTGCTTTTATCGATGTCAATCAAGAATACCTTTTGTTTAGTTTAAGGTAAAATAAAAATAATATTTTTGAGCCTTTATCATACAAAACTTATCATATTAAAAAAAATGCTATTATTGTGTCAGAGCTAGTCCGTCCCTGGCAAACTTAATAAGCCAAATATGATTTAATGGGTTTATTTTAGGAATACTTATCTAGTTACCAGCATATTAAAAAAATATTAAGTTACGCCTAGCATATTAAAAGTTATTTAAATAAAAACGATTTCCAGGGGCGTCCGCTATGTACCTGTATCTCCGTAGGCGAGGGTCATAGAAAAAAAGTTTATGGGAACTTGGCACAATAGATTAAGAGATAGATAGAGATAAGAGATTGCCCACATATTCTGGGACACCCTGTATATTTAAGTTTTTGCAGTTGTATTTTCGCTTTAAAAGAAGGCAATGAGTTTCATAAAAAAAAACCTTTTGACAAACATTATAGAGTGCATATTCCAAAAATGTCTTTATTGCACTTAACGACTTGATAAAACTACACATGCCTTTGATTTTGTAAGTCTCAGTTACCAAAATAAAGATCAAAAACTTCAAAGAATAAAAATTTAGTAAGCAATAAACATTCCAGTCGTATAAAGAAAATATTTTTATATTAATCCAAAAATGAAAAAACTTTTAATATAAAATTTTATTGTGAAATGGGCCATCTTGTACAGTTCTAGTTGAATTGACATTGGATATAACCCTCCGAATGGTTTATTTAATATCAAACCCCAATATAACTTCCCTTCGTCATATCACGTATCTCCCGAAAGCGAAATACAATTTTTACAGCTCTGTGAACATATTGCAATATAAGAAATTGTAGTTTTTAGTGTTGAACAAAAAATCGAGCTCGATCCAATTTTCCACTTGGATTCACGGAAGTCTTTACTTTTCACCCGTTTTATCGTTTTTCAATCTTATAAAAATACCATAATTATTTTAAATTTAGAAAAAGTAATTTTTTGTAATACGAACAATAAGGGCAATACTTTTCGAAATAAATAATGTATTTATGAATATCTAGAAAATTATTTAAGATAAAAGAATGCTCAAACGAAGTACGTTTTGTTGCTAACTTAATTACCTCTGCAGCGTGGTTTTAGCCTGTTGCAAAGCAGGCTGTATTTTATTTATTTATAAAATATTAAAATTCTTAAAATACATTTATATGCTTCTTTTTTAAAATAAATAATGCTTAAAAGTCAGTTGGAAGGAATGTTTTGAGATTCTAGAAATGTCGTATACCCGGACGTATGTTAATAATTTCTTTAACTGGTTAGTAAATAGTGGTATTAGAGCATTCTTCGATTTTGACGTTCGTGTAAGATATACTCTAAATGACCTAACCTGTCTTTATAACTGTAATTGTATTTAAAAAAGTTTTGTTTTTAAAAGTAGTATAGTATTTAAAGTTGTATTAGGTTTGTACTTTAACACCGGCTTTGGAAGATCTAATTCAAATTAAAACCACTGACTCCATCGAAAATGCAGAATTGCCATAAGACAGATGAAACATCACTTACGAAATTAATTTAAAGACTTGCCTGGTAATCACTTTACAAGAGTCCGTTTCATTTATGTAACAAAACAAAAATAAAATACAGAATAATATTAAAAAAAAATCAACTTTATGTTTTCTTATACCTGGATATTTTCCTCTTTATTGCTTTTAAAACATACACTCTATTACATTTTTTAGTGAATTGCCCGCAATAACTAAAGTCGCATTCTAATTACAATTCCAGTGGTATATCAATTAAACCATAGCATACGAAAACAAACACAAGAATAGAGTCATATGCGAATTAAACTTAAACTAATTATAGAAAAGAGCCCCCAGACCAAACGGTTCCTTTCGGAAATGGACCAAAATTATTATTTTTTTTAAATAAATGTATCCGCAAAAATAATATAAAACATATTCACGTATGCACTGTTTTGTTGTGCCATGCTGGCTACTAGCAAGACCACGTGACTAGATTATCAGTTTATATCATGATCTGCTTACGAACTGATAAATCTATCGGCAACGATTGTTCTTAAACACTTGATTCTGGCTTGTGTCGCCCCTTTACTCAACGTTATCTTAATAAGTAGGTCTAAAGACATTTTTTGTTAGTCTTACCATAGTTTTAAGTCAATTAACCTACTTTCCAAAATTTACTTATCAATTAAAATACAATAAACAAATATACTCATGCGCGGATGGTATTTGGTTTTACCAGAACTCAGCCTTCTCCCACCAAAAACGTGTAACTAAATGTAATGGACAAATGATATATACTAAAGTAAGTAAATTATTTTATTGTGCTTTACTTAGTCGAATAATACTTAAATATCTAGAGAAAGGAGCACTGTGTTATGTGTTTGATTTTTTTTTTATTAAATGGATGTTGTTAAACCATTTCAATTGGTAATATGGAAGAACAGAAACTAAAGAACTTAACTAATCTTTAGTTTTTATTAAGATTGCTTTTTATCATTTTAGTTTATCTGTTTAGTTATAATGAAAAGTCGTAACCAAATCGGCTTAAGTTATTATTTTATATTATAACCAATTTTTTTTTGGGTAACATTAAATTTAGCTGCTAATCTGATGTTTTTTATTTTGCCAATCAAGACACGAAGGCAGAGAGCCAAAGTGCCTGGTGTCAAATAAGATTGCCCACTCGTTGGTGGGCAAGAAAATGTTGTTTTTTTGTAAGAATGTGGTAACAGGATATCAGGACGAATGGCCCTTCTCTAAATGGAGTCAAAAATGCCAAGAATTGTGAAAGCTTCCATTTCTCAGGCACAGGCATAATACTCCAAGCAATGTATGATTTGGAATACATATAGAACATACAAATTAGAAGATAACACAAGTCAACAAATTTTTGTAAAGTAACATTGATAAAAATAGGTTTGTTTAAAGAATTTAAGAGTCTTAAATCCGAATATGATAAGCTAATTACTGTAATACAAATAGTTTTTTTATTATAAGGAGAAAAAAGAGAAGGAGGCCAATTTTATAATCCTTTAAATTTATTTAATATAAACATATAATTTATGTGAAATCTATGCAAAAACATTACTAAATTGGTTGTGATGTGAATAAAAAATATATTGCATGAGATATGATATAGGCGACAAAACGTTCACTATTTCCTTTGTTCTGTAGCATCATCTCTTTTTAAAAACCAACAGTAGTCTCCCAACATAGATGGGTTCCAGCGTTCCTGGTATCTTGTTACCATTGTCCTGATGTCCTGGTGAAACCTTTCTCCTTGTTCGTCGCTTATTGCATCCAAATTTTTCGAGAAAAAATTCAAGTGCAAAAAATGTATTTTTAGACATGAAACAACCTCGTAATTCATAGGTTTTCAACAGTTCATCTATGAGGCTTTAATAGTCTTTGTCTTTCTTGTTGCCCAGAAATCCTTTCACTACACGTACAAAACACGTCCAAGCTGCCAATTTCTTTTTATTTATTCTTCTTAAAAACGGAGCTTCCTTATATGAGGTTCAATAAATATGAATTCTTTTAATTTTGCATCCCTTATCTGTGAAAATATTTCTCTTACTGGAAACCACTACCTCCTTTGTCCATGGCTTTGACAAAGTTTTTCATTAGTTCAAGCTTAATATGGAGAGGCGGTAACAGCACCTTTTTTGGGTTAACAAGGGGCATATTTATTGTTTAAAGTACCAAGTTCAAAAGAAGTTCCATAACGCCAGTCCTTTTTACTGTAGTGTTCTTTTGTTGCCCTACTGTCCCATAGACACAAAAAACAGCAATACTTTGTAAAACCCCCTTAAAGTCCTAGCAAGATACCTATGACTTTTAAATCTCCACAGATATCCCACTGATACTGTTCATATTTAAAACAATTTAATAATGTTGCTAAGTTGTTATAGGTTTCTTTCATTGTCACGGATTGGGCTAAAGGAATAGATGATTTTTTGTTTCAGTTATGAAGCAGACCACGTGACTAGATACTGCTTTTAGGCTGCATTTCGACGAATTTATGAATTAACGCCACTCGCTAGGCTTATGTTCCCTACAGGGATGCGCAAAAGTGCGGAATAAAATTAATATCTTTTTAACCAGTAACTTAGGAAAAAAACGGTGAAATACGTCAATTGATTTTAAATTGTACGATTTTTTTGGCAATAAAATGAAATATTTTTTTCAACCCCTTAGCTGCAACCCTTCCCAACTTTTTTTTTCAAATGCAAACCTATGTCGTGTATGGGCTCATTGAAAATCTCGAAAAAAATGGAATCTGTCCATACCCTTTCTTTTTTTTACTTATGTGGTTACCAGGAAATGACAAAAAACTCTTTTAAAAACAAAAAAGTTATAAATACCTACTTAGTGCTATCTACGGGTGAATTAACGTAACAGATGCTGAAAATACCCTCCACCCTCTACTTGGCAGGCTCCTAGGCGATGGTAAAACCCGTCTACGGAATTCCGAATAGCCTCAGCCGGTATGTTATGTGATTACACTCTTATTCAGTTTTTTAGATCTTCAATATTAGCCGGCCTATTTTGATAAACCTTGTCTTTCAGATATCCCCAAAAAAATAATCTAATGGTGTTAAGTCTGGGGATCGTGGCGACCATTCAATTGTACCACGTCGTCCAATCCAGCGTCCTGCAAATATTTCATCGAGATATTCTCTGACATTGACACCAAAATGTGGGGGAGCGCCGTCCTGTTGGAACCAAAGTGTTTCAGTGGGGATGTCTAGATTTGCTTGAAATTTGGGGAAAAATAACAGCTAAAGCAGGCACTAATTCAAAGCGTAAAAAGTCTAAGTAGCGTGCAGCTGTAAGGTTTCCCAAAAAAATATGGCCCTAATATTATGTTGTAATGCCTACCCATACATTTACTTTCTGAGGACGCTGCGTATGAGCTTCGCATATCCAGTGTGGGTTTTCCTGACCCCAAATCGATAATTGTGCCTGTTAACTACTCCATTTAAATAAAAAGTAGCTTCGTCCTAAAAGAGTATGTTCAGGGGAAACCCCTTATTCTCGTCACATCGCCTCATTATTTCCTCACAAAATTGCAAACGCCTGCCCCAGTCATTTTTAATAGCTCTTGGACAAGATATACCTTATATAGGTGGTTTTTTTTGGTTTTCAAAAACCTCTCACTCGAACGTCTAGACCCAGGATTGTTTTGGGCTATTGAAACCGTTGACAAATGTGGATCTTCCTGCGGAGATACGGCAATGTACAATTTTTTATCTTCGTCTAAAACATGTGGCCGGCCACTTCTGGGCAAGTTCTTCACTGTACCATGTTCTTCAAATTTGTGTAAGATCTTACTCACAGTAGCCTGGGAAATGTGATTTTCCGGATATTTTGAATTAAATAAAGTACACACTTACACTTTGACTCCGCATTCTATCCCCACATCCCAACAATATCAAGACTTTGATACGCTGCCTCTCTAAAAGAGAACACTTTGAAGGTACACAATTAATAAACTAAACAGATTTCAATTTTACCCAGAAATTTTAAATCTGAGTCAAAAAAAAATTTTTTTATCAGGGCATTAAATTTGGTACAAAAAATTTAACAACCCTTTTTTTTTTTTTTAAATACACTGCTCAGCAATTGCTTGGGATTATAACTAATTTTATGTGTAATTTTTTTCTGAAAAAATAAATTCCAAAGAATGTCGATGCTAGATTACGTTATCAGTTTTATACATAATCAATAAAATTTTTTGTGCTGCCTGCCCAGGTTGGTGTGTTCTTAAAATTTGTAAACTTTTTTTAAACTTAGGTACTGATGATCCTTAGCAATTGTTGAGCAGTGTAAAAATCAATTTGAATGCCACTTTTTTTTTTTTATTTTTTTAAAATTTAAATTTACCCGTAGATAGCACTAAGTAGGTATTTCCCAACTTTTTTTTAAATTTTAAAAAAGTTTTTTTTCATTTCCCGGGAACCACATAAGTTAAAAAAAAAAAAAAAGGGTATGGTCAGATTCCATTTTTTACAGGCTTTTCAAAGAGCCCTTTAAAGACATAAGTTTGTATTTGAAAAAAAAATGTGGAAGGGGTTTCCCGCTAAGGGTTGAAAAAAATATTTCATTTTATTGCTAAAAAATGCGTACAATTTAAAATCAATTGACCAGTTTTAGCGTTTTTTTCCTAAGTTACTGGTTAAAAATATATTAATTTTAATCCGCACTTTTGCGCATCCCTGTATTCAGCTCATTCATGAAAAAATCAAATTTACATCAGATACATGGCGACCCTTCCATTTAAAAAAAAATTGATAATGTTACATTCCGTTTTCGGTAAAGTCAATTACTTGCTTTATTATCTAACTAAGTTTCACTGTTGAAGTCTGAAACCAAGAAGTTCCGTTTTTTGTTTTGACAATCCTAGGTGACAATACCAAGTCATTTAATTTATTCTGAGTTATTAAGTGAGGTTTACTGGTTGTTGGTAAAAATGTTGGGTCACAACTGGTGTTCCCAGGAATTTGTGGATTAGATTTTGATGAAGAATATAGATCCCAGCTTGGGATTTCATAATAAATCGTCCACATATATAACAAAAATATCGGCTGGATTTTTGCAAACGACAACAACAACGACTCTAATTTGATTGTACCGTAAAGGAGACAGAAACCAACCAAACTGCCGAAAACAATAAAACCCTTAAAAGGGTTTGTACAATACTGTGTAAATAACCC
>JAHBCN010012631.1:0-26403 GCA_019359885.1 Listronotus oregonensis
CTGCTAAATATTACCAGAAAAAAAAAACAAATAAATTTTATTGAGCAGCCCCACACATTCATTTTCTGTATACAAAAGTGTACTTTCTCCCTGCAAAAATAAAAATGCAAATTTCCAACCTTTTGATGTTAGCAACAGGTTTTCGAGCAACCTCATTTAGGTCATGCAGTCTGAATTTTCCTTATTCCCGCTTGGGTTGGACTAAGGATAATATTTAGTATATAACTGCAGGGTCGGTCTTTAATTTAAATATATTGTTTTGTTACATCCTTACAGACAAAATAGGTAATGATTTTAATCTAGAACTAGTGTAAGCTATTATACAGTGTCTTCCAAATTGGGCCTACGTGTATTGGTAACTCGGTAACCATTAGATACAGTGTTGGTTAAATTAGGAAAGTTTTAGCAATTTAATTGCAAAATTAAATCTGCTTTTAGATTTTATTTATCTTTTAGGTTTTTCAGATAATTAAAAAAAACCCAAAAAATGATGCATTTTTAACTTTTGCCTGTAGCTCGAAACTCCCAATTATAAGGTTTTTAATTACACATTATTAAACATTTTTTAAGAAGAATTTAATTTAAGTAAAAATATTTTTCAACTTTATTTGTTTTTGAGATATTTCCCAAATTTGGATTTTTTACACCCATATTGGATTTTTATATTTTTGAAAAGGCTCTTCATTGATGTATCACAAGTCTAGGTTTTCAGATTGCTTAAGCTCTAAAAACGATAATTATTGTTTATTTGATAGTAGGCTTAGACTAGACTGCGTAATGGCCGCCCCGTTTCATAAAAAACAAATGATACGCATCCGGAGTGGCATCAACCTAACCATAGACATTTAAGATTCTTAGTGTGTGTTTGACCTTGACTTTGATGGTGCAGGTGTCTGGAAAATGTGTGCAGGTTTTCATTTATTAAAATAAAATATTTGGCTTTTCTCCAGAATAAAGATTTTTTTATATATTATTTTTAAAAAAATTTTTTTTTTTTTTTAGAGAATTATGGAAGGCTGCTCCCGCTATAATAAACAAAAATATGAAAAGACATAAAAGTTTAACTTTATAAAATTGAATTGTTTTAAGTACTATAATAAAATAATATATTTTATGAAATTATATAAAAATAGAAAATATACTTACTTGAAAACATTGGCAACGCGTTATAAGATATATATATTCCATTTTTATATAATTTCATAAAAATAATTATTTTATTATAGTACTTAAAACAATTCAATTTTATAAAGAATTAAACTTTTTTATGTCTTTTCATATTTTTGTTACTATTATAGCGGGAGCGACTGGCTCTCCATAATAATCTCTAAAAAAAAGTATAATTTTTAAAAATAATATATACAAATCTTTATTCTGGAGAAAAGCCAAAAAATTTTTTTCTTTTAAGTTGATATTCCCGAAATCAAAATAAACTATAAAAACCTATCTATATGGCTAAAAGTTTTATTTACTTTTTATACATATTTTTTAAATATTAAAGGTACCTACACGTGTACCTTTACCAGTAACTATTTTTTTGAAAAAGTCATGTCAGAAGTCAATGTCAGTTAATAAAACACAATTTTTTAGTTTCTTATCTGTTTTAAGTAATATAATCAAATAATTTATGTGCTACACCCGTCCGTCGATAACCAATAAGTTTGAAATAACATATATATCTTATAACGCGTTGCCAATGTTTTCAAGTAAGTATATTTTCTATTTTTATATAATTTCATAAAATATATTATTTTATTATAGTACTTAAAACAATTCAATTTTATAAAGAATTAAACCTTTTTATGTCTTTTCATATTTTTTGTTACTATTATAGCGGGAGCAGACTAGCTCTCCATAATAATCTCTAAAAAAAGTATAATTTTTTTAAAAATAATATATAAATATCTTTATTCTGGAGAAAAGCCAAATAATGTTTATTTTAATTTGATACTCCCAGAAATCAAAATAAACTATAAAAAAAAAATGTTTACATTTATATTTGACCTTAAAAATGTGTGCTAACTGTTTGTTCATGTCCTTGTTTTTCTTATTATTATTAGTGGTAAGAGTTTAGTGGATTGTATTAAATGCAGGTTTTTAGTAAACAACAGACATAATTAACCAAGCATCTGTGCCGTTGTTGTATAAAATTTGTATTTTTTACGTAATTTGTGCGTTTGTTTAAGATATTATTGTTTTAATAGTAAATAATATATTTTTAACCCTAAATAGTAAAAGGTTAAGATAATAAAAATTGGATTATTAAAAAAGAGGAAATTTTTAATCGCAAAAAATTACTTAATTTAACTTCCGGGGTTATATACACTCTAAAAAAAATCCTATGAATTCACAATTTTCAAGCAAGTTAATAGTAAATCGTTTGCAGTATTTTTGCCTAGTCGTGTATCAGACAATATTTTGAATGATATTGTTTTTGCAAGGAATGCCTTTAAGTGTTAAATATTTATTAACCTTTTGGAACAAACTAACCGTATATTTCCTAATAGTAATATAATATATATATATATGTAAATAAATATATTTTGTATATTTAGCGTCACTTTTAGACAACCATAAGTTAGTAACGCCCTGGAGCTAATATAACTATTAGGTGTCAGAACACTTGGCGTATGTGCCCATGTTGCCAGTGTACCTGGAATATGATAGGTATCAACAGGTTGTTAAATGTCCAACAACTGTTTTACTTACAACTGTTTTTGACGCTGCACAGTTGAAGAGCCACAAGTTCTTGACTAGTATGATCTTTTCATCTCTGTTTCTCACAAATAATATAGTTTACTTTTAAAAACATTTTAGTATTAAATATTTAAGTAAGCTAAACAATGGCTTTAGTTTAATTCTAATAAATAATACTAATAGATACATCATTGTTGTTGTGAGTTACTAATAAAAATATGTCCCTCTAGAAACAGTATCTAACTTGTTAGTGTTTAAAGTTTACCATAGTGTTTATTTTTGTTTTAAAATGATTAATGGTTACCTTAAAACCCGTAATCTGTATTTTTACTGTAAATTTATGCATTAATTATTATTTATGTTTGTATTAATTGGCGATATTTTACGTAATACTAAGTTACTTTTTAAAACTTCTGTTTACATCACCTAGTTGTTTATAGTATAGATCGGTAAAAAAAAACAACAGCGGTTTCTGTATAACTGAAAAAAAAAAATATAAATAAAACCGCCATATAATTTTGGTTCACCCTGTATCCAAAAATGACTTTTTTGAGGGGACACGCTGTATGTATAAATGAGTTACTGCAAAGTTACGAAATTTCTATAGGTTATAATAATAACTGACTTGATATATTATATTTAGCCTACTGGACTGTGTATTTGTTGGTTCAATAATAAATCGTGCACCCTGTAGGACATGACAGATAAAAACCCTGTATACGATAAAAAAAAGTACTTTGTATGGAATATATATTCTTTTTATATAAAAAATTCCTCGTTTTATCAGTCAAGGTTAACAGACTGTATTTTGTAGTAAATAAAATAAATATTTTTAAGAGTTTTTGGATTTATTTTATGGTATCTCCTTATAGCTACAAGGTTGGCGCAAAAAAAGAAAATGCTTATTTGGACTTCCAAAATAAAACACTAAAATTTCCTTTATTAGTCAGATACTAAATTTTAAAAAATTATATCCCTACAAGTTGGTGCGATATGACAAAACGCATTTTTACTAAAAGATAATACGGCACTTTATATCTTTATATCTTTAAATTGGTCACTGAGCTACAAAATTAACTATCTGGGAATTTAAGCATGTTGGATAAAACTGTGATATCGACACTATCGCCACATTTTCCAAGCCGTAGTGATAATTTTAAAAATTTGCGATGTTACTAATATGGCAAGCCCAATATACTGCACTAAAACACATTCCTTTAAAAAAATAAAAAACATTACGTGTAGACAGAATTTTAAAATCTGGCAACAGAAATAATCACCGCATTTTTAAAACTCTTACAAACTTTGTAAACGAAGCTTTAGGGTTTTAAAGGTAACTATGCATTGCAGAACTTTTTACCAACCCTCCAGCAAAAATCAAAACTATTCGACTTATAGGAATCCAATTTGCTGTTAAATTTGCTACTAGGAGTGCGGTAGAATTTCTAAATATATTTAAATTTTTATATCTGTAATACCACTATTGTTATCACATTCAAAAAGATATTATACCTTTTTAAATGAGTTTTTAATTACTATTTAATTTAAAATATCCCGTACTATTTTAAATAATTATTTTCGCTTAATCAGCTCGACGGTAGCCCGGGTTTGAACAAAATAGTGATCACTGTGAATCAGCACGTTTACTTAAATTATTAATAATAAAATAAACCACCCAATTTACTCTTATTATTTGTACTAAGACAGAAAATAACTTATAGCGGAGCGATTCCGCAAGTCTATTGTGTCGTTTTTTTTTTTTTGGCGTAGAACCAGGTCAAACTAGTTAGGTTCCTTTGAGTATGTCACCGGGCACATGAAATCGTATTTTACGACATTTTTTTGTTGCCTCAAACTTTTTAAATTAATAAAAAGTGATTTTTTTTTAAATTATAAAATTTATTTTTTTTTTGTTTCCACCGCCACAACTTTAAAACTATCAAAGATACAGAATTTTTTTTTTGTGTCAAATTTAAGCCCACACTGTAGCGCTTTAAACCTTATAAACTGTTTGGGCACAATTCATACTTTTATTCCTCTAAAAATCGGATAAACTAAAAATATATATTTTTTGTATTGAAATTTTCACCTATCGATAACTGTCGTAAATGTTACACAAATTCTCAAAGCTATTATCATATTTTTCAATCAGGCAGTGGCGCCGATCCTTTAAATTATTGCGGCACTAAACTTAAATGCCATAGTTTTAATATTGGAAAAATGTGCTTTTTTACAACAGAAGTAAAAATAAAAAAAAAGTTTAATAAAAAATCTGTTTAAACCAGTATTTTTAATATTATAATGTACCTACATAGTATAGTTGGTACCATTATATTAGTTTAAATTTTGTAATGAAACAAAATAAAAATTTTATGCCTATAAATAATGTTTAGGGTATTTATTTCTTTACATAGTACTGAATCTTTTTAGTTAGTGAAAAAGCCACCTATCAAAAAATTAATAGCTGCCATTAAGATGATATCTAAATTAAGTGGCAGTGAAGATTTATTTGCGATTGATGGGAAATATTATAAATTATGTTACAGTCACTACATATCTGAAAGAACCATAAAATCGCACAAAAATAGGAAAATGGTTCCCAATACTGCCTTAAACCCATTCGAAAATAATCTTTACTTCCTAAAGAAATGTCCTAAATTCAAAGTTTATTACAAGCTGCTGCCATACTACGTAGTGCAATGGCTTTATGTCAACACAAAATTGAATTTCCAACATGTACTTGTGTGAAAAAAGGCCTAAAATTATGTAAGGAATGTAAATATCGTTCCTGCAATAACATTATTAAAGACTTTGAGGCAAAAATGGATGAAATTTACAAAGAATGCTAATAATGAAGCGCCTAAATAACTACTTACATATTACATTTTTGGGTCTGGTAAAGAAAATCACCCACAGAATTGGACGATTTTTAAATTTGTAATGTAAAATATACTTTAAATATTATTATTTAAGACAAAAAATGCAAATGAAGTGGTTTTCACCAAGAAAATCGCAATAGAAATTATACGAATTGGTCATTATTTGACATTTTATCTTCACTATTTACGATTTACATGTAATAAATACATGCGTCGCTTCAAGACGTTTACAGTGTTACCATACGGAAATATTACACAGCCCCACAAAAAAAAAATGTTCGGACTAGTGGGTCGGACATATGTACTACCAGGTATTTTTCGACGCTGAATCCCATTCCGTGCTCAGAAATGGCCCTTTACGTCTGGAATTGGCCCTAGGAGCCAAAAATGGCCTCTATAGGGCCTGAAAGATGGATTACGAGGCGAGGTCGAAGGTAAATTCTCAAGCCAAAGCAGGAATTGAGATCAAAAATTATATATTCCTGTTTAAAAAAAAGTTTAACAAAGCCGTAGTTTATATTTTATGTACTATATGTTTCTCAAATTTAATTAATTTTTTGTTGCTCAAAGTGGTTTAAAAATAATGAACTCTTTAATGTATAATCAAAAAATAACAAATTTCGTGGGTGGTTTTCTTTACCAGCACCCAATAAAAAAAGTCTAATAAACCTACTAATAGGGTGGGTAATTAATAACAATGATTAATATTTTTTAAATGGGTTTATAAATCTACCTAACTGTTTTAAATATTTTAAATTTTTCTTTCCTAAACAACTGAAGTAGACATAAGATCTGCGTTTAAACCTGTTGATAAAACTTAAACTACTACACTCCCACCAGACCGTAAGATTATCGCAGTCGGCCAGCCGGCTCGCTAAGCCGAGCGGGCAAAAATATGACTTTGGTCCGTTAAAAAAATATCACTGACTTAATACTATATAGGGAACAATTTTTATTTTAAAAATTTTTTTAAATATTAGTCACAATTTGTACGCAGCATGTATGTATAAGTTTTCAATAATAAACTTTTTTCTCGATTGCCTAAAATTACGCTACTGAAAATAACAATTTTGAGATTCCTACCATTTTAAAAATTAAACAAAAAGAATTAGCTTCACGTGGGACGTTGTTCGAAGGGCTATTGTGTCTACTTTAATCTAAAAAAAATTAACCTGATATCATAAATATTATTAGATATATAGCAGTGGAGATGTTGAAAAACGTGTTTCATTGAAAACCGATTTTTTTTGTGCGTTTTTTCGAAATAAAAAAGTTCTCGATCACTAAAAAATGTCGTAAAAAGTGATTTCGTGTACACGATCACCTTATTAAAGAATCCCACTAGGTCTGGTTTGGTTCTACGCCGGTTTTTTTTTCTCGATAACTAAGCTACTTTCCTTCCAAATTTTACTCCACTATTACTACTTGTGCTTAAAAGTAACACAAGTGTAACCTAATATTTTAATTTTCTAACTAAAAGGCTTATTTCATGTCCAAATCAGTCTTGGTAAATATTTGAAACAAAAATTACAGTTATCTTTAAAATTACTTAAAAAATTAATCTAAAAAATAATCATGAACGTAGATTTCAGATATTGAGCAAAAACTTTATGTAGTTAATAAAGTCGTAAACACTTTGCCAAGTGTTTGACCTATTTAGCATCGTGACGTTTAGATGTTTTAGTGGGGTAGAGAAAAAGTTTTTATTACTTTTTTTGTTAAAATTATGCTATCTATATTATTTACAAAATATTTTTTTAATATAGCCTGGGATTATCAACGTTTTAAACCAATCTGGCTTAACACAATAATCTTAATTACAAAGTACAGTAATAAATCAGTTACATGATATAAAATATAGAGCTTAAAATAACCCAGTATACATTGGCCAATAAAAAAATATTTTGGAGTAAATAATATTTGCCAAGTCGAAAGAAAAACTTTTTTAATAAATAGTACAGTGGATGGGGAGAAAAAGCTGTTTGACCTCCGATTTTTTGTACAGTTTCAATTTGTATGAAAATTTGGAATTAGGTTGCTTACCCTCTAGATTAAAGTTTATATACGCTTAGGGTGTGCATTTTATTTTAGGGAGTAAAAACCACCCCTTATGCAAAAAAAATAAAAAACCATAGAAATAGACCTTATGTTAATTAAAATCATGGCTAAATATGTAGAATAAATCTATTTTTATGTTGTGAGTTATATCTTACATTATATTTTAACGTTTCAACCCTTAAAAATCACCCTTAATAACGAAATTAAAAAAAAAATTTTTTTCATTTTAAAATTATTTAATAACGTTTTATTGTAGAAAAACAATATAACAAATATTTAACTACCATAACTTAACCTTTAAATAACCACCCCTTATGAAATTAACATAATTATTTTTTTTTAACAAATTAAAACGATTTTATGATAAATAATTATAGTCCCGAAAATGTAGCTAAAAAATTGCAAAACCTCGCAATTTTTGTGTCCTGCATCGATATGTATAAAAATTTGAAATTAGGCGCTTTTAACCCTCTACTTTAAATTCTATTTCATGGTGATGTGCGCTGTTTGTTTTTTAAGAGTGAAAACTACCCCTAATTGTCAAAACTTATGGAATAACATTTTAAACTTTGAGATGAGTAAAATTTGGTTTGAATTAGTTGATTTGTGCTTTAGAATACAATTTTAAAATATTTCAACCCTTAAACATCAACCCTTGTTAGAGCTTAAATAAAAAAAAATATTTACCCTAAAAAAATTATTAATTTACCATAGTGATTTAATTTTAGAACGCTGTTGCTTAAAATATGTACTCATTTCATTTCGCTTATAAAACAACTCTTATTATGGCTTAAAAAAATATCCCCAAAAAATTAACAGCTAGACAGCTTTAATAATTAAAAATATTACTGCCTGAAATATTACCAATTTTATTCTTTTGCAAATTTTCAATCCTTCAAAACCACCCCTTACCATATTGCAATTCTTATAAACCAATATAATATATATAAATAGTTAAAGAAAGTAGAATTTCATACAACAATAACGGTAAAATTATATAGGTTTTATAGAATATTATGCTCCGAAGTGGGCTATTTTTTGGACAAAAAAAAGTTGATTGGTTTTTTAAACATAGCTCCTTTAGTTTTAATGATAAAAAGTTTTTTTAAAAGAAATTTTGTAGGGTTTTTTAAGAGCTACATGGCTATGTAAATTAAATCCTTTTTAATCCCTTAGTTTTAAAATGGGATGAGTTTAAAGGGCTAGAATAAGGTGGTGCTCGCTCGTAAATAGAGGATTTAAACGGCCATATCTGGCCAAATATTTATTGTACAGAAAAATATATGTAATAAAAAGTCTTTGTTATCAAAAAAGCTGTAATTCGGTACCACAGAATTTTTTTTGTATCCCCAGTATTGTTGGAGTTATTTTGAAGAAAATGGCTATTTTTACGAAATTGGGGGAAATCGTTTTTCACTTTAAGCTCCAATTTTTCTAAAATTAAGCATTTAAATTTGGTTAAACTTCTAAAATGTATTAATAATACATATATAAAAAGAATCGCAGAAGGGTACAGATCAATTTTAATTAGGAGGGGAATTAGGGGGTTGTTTTTAATGATCTTTTCGTAGAAAAAAGTACCTTATTTTTATTATAACTCGCTCAATTTTCATGCTAAAAACTCTTTTTTTGTTTTTTTAAAAAAGGTCTTATTATATACTTTAAAAAAGACCTTATATGTTTTCCTTGAAAAATGCAAACTTTTCCCGCTATTTGACTTTGAATCTTTCAAATTTAACATTTGACGAACAAAAGCTAACCATTAACAAGACGTAGCTCGGTCTGTATTGGTTGTAGGGAAATTATAAAATAACATTTTTTCTAGTTTTTTTATAAGCTACAATTTTGCTCCTTACAGTTTTTTTGATGAAATGCATATTTTTAGAGTTATTCGTGAAAACCCTATTAAAACAGGCGATTTTTTCGTCGAAAAACTTTTACTTTCAATCGCGAATAACTCGAAAAATATTAGTTTTACGAAAAATAAGTATAGAAATTTTTTTACTTAAAATTACTTTCTTTATCGATTTATGTAGTTAAAATGTAATAAAAAATTTCCACCCCTAAGATGGGGTGGCAACCACCCTCAGGATAAAAGCACACCACAGCATGATATAAACTTTGATCCTTGGGCTATTTCCAAAAAAATTCCTTTCCAAAATCCCTTATCTCCTGCGCTAAAAATATATAGTAAACGACAAATCTATAAAGCTAAGTGTAATGGCAAAAATATTACTCGAGTTAACAAATTTTACCACCATTAGGGAGGAAGGCTGTAGCACGGCAACCCCTAGCCTCAATACGCCTTTTTTATGCCAGCCCACGACGGTTAAGTACTAGATACCGTAGGTGCTGGGTTTTTAGATGTTTAACCCTTTTTATTCCTCCTGTGTCCAAGCCCCAAAACATGCAGATATTACATTTCATGGCACCTTTTAGACAACGAGGTAGTAGCACCACAGACGTTATACAAATAACCACTACCTCTAAACTATCCCCATTAACCACTGGGCAGTGTCGTCCAAACAGGACCTACAGCTTAATGTGGGTTCCGAAACAAACCCAACGGCACACCGTGTTCACTGGCAGTCACCCATCCAATTATTAACCGCGCCCGACGTTGCTTAACTTCGCTGATTTTACGGATGTTTTAAATGCGTCAAAGGCCGTTGAAATAGTGATGTATACTAATAAAATTTAATAATCCTAATAAAGAATTGGAAAAGCAAAGTTCTTCAAATAATTTCCGGCCAAAAACATAAAAGTAAAGAAAAATAAATATGTAAAATAAAGACAAATTGAATTTTTGGTGAGAAGCTTGCAAACAAATATATATATATATATATATATATATATATATATATATATATATATATATATATATATATATATATATATATATATATATATATATATATATATATATAATATATATATATATATATATATATATATATATATATATATATATATATTTTTCATTTTAAATAAATTTGAATGTAATTAAAAAAAATATGACTTTTCTTATATTTCATGTCATTAAAAATATATACAGGGTGCCACAGATTCGAGTGTTAAAAAAATAAAGTTGATGATGGTTTAACGAAAACGAAACGTCGTTCGGAAAATCTCTCAATGTTGTTTAAATCTTAAAAAGTGGCCACAAGAAAGTGTCTTTTGTTTTTCCATATCTCTTTAAATAACGTCAGAAAAAAATAAAAACGAAATCGGCAAATTTCGGCTTTTCCCAGATATCTCCGGAAGTACTCGGAATTTTACAACTTTCTAAACGGCATATTGTTAGGCACCTAAATGCGCAACTTTGTCGTAATTTAACCGACTTCGTATCTCTTACGGTTTCCGAGATCCCCATGCATGCACTCGAATCTGTGGCACCCTGTATATCATTAAGTCCCCATTTTGCTCTAGGTTAGGACACTAAATGACTTTATAAAAAAAAGCAATTACTATCTTTCAATACTGGCTGGTGGATTAGGCGGGCTTGGTCGCATGCCCATATTTTGAATAATCTTCGGTATTATAAGTATCCGAAATTTAAAAGTGACATTTCGTTTGAAAATTATAATGACTGAAGACATACTAACAGACAGGCAGAGAGATAAAGAGAATTGAAAAACCATTTTTCCGTGTATTCGTCTGGGAATACCAAAATGTAAAGATCAATAGATTTGTAAAAATATCAAGATGTGATTTTTTTCCTACGACTACAACAAACACTTTTCTCAGGAAAAGTAAATAAAAAATAAATAAGTAAATTTTTATTTCCTTAAAGGTGATTGACAATGTTATGGTTTCGATAACGCTAAAATCTTGGACATTGTCTTTATTACATCGCTAACCAAAACATTGTTTTCAAGTGATAACTAAAAACTACTCATAGAGCTACCACTTATATAAAGTACGACAAGTTTATCTGTAGCTACAAAAAGAATGCGAGCAAAAAATTTTTGTGGTATAACAATGTTGTCAAATACATAAAATTTTAATTTAATAATCTACCAAGTAAACCCTAAAATTAAATTACTCATTCATAATAAATAGTAATAATTCTATTTGTTGCGTATAAGAAACTATATATTTTATTATAATTTCAGTAATATTAAAACGTTCTTTTAACCTATTTATTTTGAAATTTAAATGTAAAAAAACATTTTTTATTAAAGTACTTCTAACCTAAAAATAAGGCAACCACTGCTGTTGTCGAAATACGCAGGTGGCTAGCGCTCTTTGATAGGTTGAGATGCGTCCGGTGAGGCTGCGCGATGTTTGATGTAAAAGTCAGTTGCGTAGTGATACCAGGGGCAAGAGTTATTGTGTTTTATAAATAAGTGTTCGTTGTGTCGTGTTTTAGGTGTTATTTTAAAACTTTGAACTTTATAAGTGACAATACTGATATTGACAATGAATGAATATACACGAGGTGCCCTTCATAGTCAAACCCGTGAAGTGATTGCCAATGTTTATAGGGTATGTCAAGAGGAATCACAAAACAATGCATTAAAATTGCCACTAAAGCAAATGCTGGAGAGGATTGCAATGTATACGGGACTAAGCGTGGGTGCTGTGAAAAAAATTCACAAAGAAGATCTTGAACGGAAAAAAACAACCCGGATCAGTTGCTGTCATCTCCTGGCAAAAAAAGGGCCCGTCTTTCGGCGGTCGAAAAAATCGAAGATTTCGAATTTGGCATTGTTAGGAGAACCATAGAAAAGTTTTATTTGGAACTAAAAGTGGTTCCATCCTTTAAAAAAACTTTCATATAAATAGTTACCTACTTAAAACATAAAATGAACTATTAAAAAGAATTTAGGTACTATTTTTATCACATTATTTAACATAATAGCACGCCCAAAGCTAGGTTTAAATATGCAATTACATCATTCTAATTTAAAAAAAATATATTTTTTACAAATTTAGCTTTTATTTCTACTGAATTTTATAATACTTTCTAGAGACCTACAGTCCTACCTTAATTTAAGTTTGTTAAATGTACCTGGGTATGTATTTGTAGGTGAATGTTAAAATAAAATATAAAATTATGTAAAACAAAACAGTCCGACGTCTGTCACCTCATGTACTATAACCCTTTACAATTACAACTTGAAAAACCATACAATAAAATAAAATTTAACTAATATTAAATAATTTAAGGGCCGCGTTTTTATAGAAGAAGGATTTTGCTATATTCCAAAAGATATAAAAACCATGGATTGACCTTACATATTTAGGCAGTTAACTAAAAGCTTAACAAATGAATTTAAGCTTAGAATTTTGTTTACATTAACTTAAATTGTATCACATAATTTTTAGGTAATATATACATATATATATATATATATATATATATATATATATATATATATATATATATATATATATATATATATATATATATATATATATATATATTATATATATATATATATATATATATATATATATATATATATATATATATATATATATATATATATATATATATATATATATATATATATATATATATATATATATATATATATATATATATATATATATATATAATAATATTTAACCCACCTAAAAATTGGGGATAATAATAATAATATCCATGTAACTCACAACTCACCAAACAAAAGCAAAATTAAAAAATGCATTAGAAATCCCAACAGAAGATAAAATATAAACATTAAATTTATTTATAAAAATTTTCTTCTTGTTTGTAAAAATCAGCGAAGGGTCAGTAAAAGTCAGCAGACACTGATATTTTTACCTGATGTTTACTATTCTACACTTGTTTTAACGAAAGTAAAGTTTTTATTAAATTTACCAACAAAAATATTAAGAGTGTAGGATTACTGGTTTTATGTACAAAGTTGAAAAATTACAATAACTCTAAAAAATATAAAAAAGGCAAAATTGCACAAAAAGTTAAACAAATTTTTGTGCAATCAACCTTAAAGGTGGCTTAGACTTTGTACGTCATATTACGATTTTGAAAAAATTGTTAATTTTACAGATGACAGGTGTCCTTTTAGCTGGCGAGTCCTTATAGTCCGGGAGACCACCGCAAAAACCAAGCCCATAAGAGAACCGCATGAAACATTTTTTTTATATTACTAAGAACTAACATAATTCAAAAACTACTGATTTTAGGAAAAAATGATATATAGTCAAAATTAAGGGTCTAATAAAACTACTCAGTTTGTTTTTATAATTTTTTTTGTAATCCTTTTAGTTTTTGGGATTTAAACGATTTAAATTTAAAATAAAAACTCAAATATCTTTAAAACTTAAAGAGTTACGAAATAATTTAAAAAATATGCCTTTTGGCTAGCTCCATAAAAATAGTTATATACATTTTTAATAAAATAAGTCATAAAGCAAAAAAGTAATATTAGTCATTAAAAATTTCGTAAGTAAGTAAACCAGCTCCGATCTATTTAAAAATTAATTTAAAATGTTCTATTCATTAAATAAAACAAACTTATACACATGTGCCTCGAGGCAATGGGGAATAACCAGGTGGGAAGGATATATTTTTTTTTTTGATCCAATAGCTGTACCTATTCAGAGTAAACTTTAACTAAAATAAAATAACAACCTTTCCAAATTAAAAAAAAATAATAAGTGCCTCTTCTATCTGGATGTTATATACCTGGCAAGACGCTTAATATTTCTCAATCGTCTATGCTACTATGTGTATAGCTCATCGTTAAAATATTTGTGTCACCAGGTTATCCCTCGTTGCCTTTAGGCACATGTGTATTAGTTTGTTTCAAAAGAGGATCAGCCATGGAAATAGTAGGCCCTGAGCCACTCTGTGGAATCTCGGCCGGCCTCCTTAAAGCATCTATCAAGAGCTGGGTAGACAGATAGTTTCAAAGCTGGTGGTTACAAACACCAGGACAACGACAGGCTAAGCAGTTCATTATGACCTGCTTGGCCAAATTTACCTCGGACCTACTGAGCCACAGTCGTAAAGTCGTAAGGATAACAGTAGGTCAACTAACAGGACATTGCAAACTCAACAAGCACCTGGAAAGAATAGGCCTGGTGAAGGGTGAAGGATAGCTTGTGTAGGTTTTGCCAGAAGGCTGAAGAAACAGCCGTACATGTGTGGTGCCACTGTGAAGCACTATGTAGGCTTAGGTTTACTAGGTTTGGTGAGGAAAAGCCAAAACCGACAAGATATATGGAGCGGCCAGTGTCAGGACTCTGGAGTCTAGTCAAGAAGACGGGCCTGAACAAGATACTCAAAGAACCACAATAAATCTAGCAAGGTTGCAGTGGTGGAGGTCATTTTTCCATCTTGCTCAAATAATCTAATCTTATCTAATCTATCTTGTTTCATTTATAAATAAAACATTTGGAATTAATTTTTAAATGGATGGGTGCTGGTATACTTACTTGTACCAGAAAAAATATTGTTAGTAGCAAAATATTTAAGGAACAAAATTACTTTTTTGCTTATATCACCTTTAATACTAATTTTATTAAAAATATGTTTATATCCTTTTTCGTAGAACTTACTAAAATGCATATTTGTGGTATATTGCATTTTTTCGTAACTCGTTTAATTTTAAAGATATTTGCGGTTTTATTTTAAATTTAAATCGTTAATATCTCAAAAACTAAAAGGCATACAAGAAAATTTATAAAAAAAAACCGACGAAGTTTTATTAGACCATCAATTTTGATTATATATTGTTTTCCTAAAATTATTTTTTTATTTTTTACGATTTTTTAAGGTAAAAATAAATGTAATTTGAACTCGCTGAGCTGAGGCAGCAGTGCGGGATTGAATTGACGATTGTTCATAGTAATATAAAAAAAGTTTTATGCGGCTCTCTTATAGACTTGGTTTTTGGCGGTAGCCTTCCGGACTATAATGAACTTTTATTGAATAATATGCAAAAGAAACTACAAACTCAAGTTTTGTTAAAATTTATCAATAAAAAATCCCATAGGATACGAACTTTTTGAAACTTGCTGTATGTATTCCATTTAAAGAAACATTATAGTATTGTAACAAAAAATATCAAAACCCTTAATATTGTAATCAATCAACTATTTCGAAATTTTTTCATTACTAACCACATACATAATAAAAAAAAATAGAAAAACAACTTTTTTCTTTTTAAAATATGAAGAAAAACTCATTGAAATAAAAAAAAACTGTTTCTTTTTAAAGTTCTATTTAAAAATAATAAAATTTGTTTTGACTTTTAAAATAAACTATGTATCAAAAACTAAAATAATAAATTAAAACAAAAATATAACCATTTATCTTACCAAACAGCACAAAAAGTGTCTTTTTTAGCTTTATATAGTCTCTGGAGTGCGATACCACAGGTGGTGTTATTTAGAATCCCTGGGAAATGCCGACGAAGGTATAACGTTCTAAAATAATGTTTTATTGAGCGAGAAAGAAAATATTGTCTTCCTAGCTTCACCTGCCTAATGACGGTGTTATACCTAACGAGGCATTAAAGTATCTGCGTATAATTGTAAATATTAAATGTAACGAAGTATACCTAAAACCTTTGCATGGGATTGAAGTAAGGAGAAATAGCAGTAAAGCAGTTGGCTTAATAATAAAAAAGTTACTGTTGTTCAATTACTTATTTGCACAACTATTTAATTCTTAATTTAATTAATAATACTTTAAAGTTCTTTTTGTTTATTTACACTTAATACCTTGACAGAATATATACACTGTGTACATAAAGTATGCAACAAATTCATTATAATATATGCTAAAGCAAAAAACAATTAAAAATTTTTTCAAACACGTGAATAATAATATTAAATTGCGCATTTTTGACATAACATACAGGGTGACTTATGTAATAGGTATTACGACATCGACGATTTTTTCAAATGGAAATCCCCATATTTTATTGCAGATTTATAATCTCCAAGAAAAACTGATTTTAAAAACATTAAACACTTGTGGTTTTAGATGTTAGTTTCGTAGTTACAGGGTGGTAAAGAAATATATGCATATTGTATAGAACAAATTTTTTGTTTGTTAAAGCAACGACACATTGAAAATTTCCTCGAACCTCTAAATATGAAATTTGTATTGCGCATTTTTTTACATAAAATAAAAATATATAGGGTGCCTGGTATAGTAGATATGATGTTATCGGCGATTTTTTAAATTGAAACCCTCATATTTTATTGCAAATATATAGCCTTTAAGAACAGCTGATTTTAAAAATAAAAAGATCCTTTGACTTTAATTGACAGTTTTGTAAGTACAGGGTCTTATGCTTTTTTTCTCAATTTTGTGTAAGTAAAAAGACTACTTGAAATCGCTTTTAGAATATGCCTTGTAACTATGGTAATGCTTTTATGCTGCCACAATAATATTTTTTGTCACGTTTTTGAGTAATATTGTTAAATTACTTATGCATTTTCTACTTCTCCAATGATAGAAATCATTATGTACACAAATCTTTAAAACCCCCTGTAACTATAAAACTGCTACCCAAAGCCATAACCATTTTGTGTTTTTTAAACTGGCTCTTCTTGAAGTTTATAAATCTGCACTAAAGTATGGTGGTCTCTATTTTAACAATCATCGATAACGTCGTATCTACTACCCTGTATATTTCAATTTTATGTTAAAAATGCACAATTTGAAATTACTATTTACATATTCAAAGAAATTTTTAATGTTTTTTTGCTTCAACAAATAATGAATTTGTTTCCTATACACGTCTGGTAGACCAATTTCTTAGGTGCAGAGATTTTCAGTGGGATAAAAGGAGATGTCATTTTAATAGGCAAAGGCTTGAGCGCGTGAATGTTAACAATGGCATATCAAAAGAAACGACTGGGGAATCCCCGTCGCCTACAAGCGGTTATCGAGCAGAACGACATGACTCTCCCCGTTGATTGCAGTAAAGGTGGCTTGCAATTTATTTGTTTGCATTTTTACGCAGTCTTGTCTCGTATCGTAGACTTTACATAAGTAAAAACCAGTAAATAAAATTATTTATGTTGTCTTGCTTAATAAAATAATAAATTCCTATTATTAAAATAATATAGTATTTTAACCATTCTAAAATATTAGAGGTATCTTCCGGGCTTGTGGGCCGTGGTCTGGGAATTTTCATTCCAAACTTTTGGCCACATCTGCGGTGGCCATCTTAAAGTGGTGCGGCTGTCGTACTCGAAGTGAGCGGCGTGGTGGTTCACTGACGACTGATGTTTCGGACTGAGACCTGTGCATTCTTGAAGTCTGTGGACGGACGGAGGACTGAACATCTGGGTGTGGCTTGGGAGTCATCGTATGTACTGGCTTTACTTTAGCGTCTTTTAATATTGGGTGCCATATTCTGTTTAAAGTTAGTCCTTCTTCTTTCCTGTTAAAGTTATTCCTGTGTTTGTGTATTTCTATGGCTTCCCTGTACATACGCGTTGAATATCTTGTTGCCGTGGAAAGAATTGTCGTCTGGTCGAAAAGTATGTTGTGATTGGCTTGAAGGGCATGTTCGGCTACGGCTGATTTTTCTGTTTGTCCTAGACGGCAACTTCTTTCGTGCTCTTTCAGACGTGTTCTAAAGCTTCGTTTGGTCGTTGCCACATAACTTCGCCACAGGAACAGGGGATTCTGTAAACGCCCGCATTGGACAGAGAGGCCCCCGGTCCTTTGCAGATCTTAGGTGCTCCTGGATCTTTGTTGTTGGTTTAAAGACCGGTTTTACGTTGTGTTTTTCAAGTATCTTTCCAATGCGGTCTGTGATGCCTTTGAGGTATGGAGAACGTCGTAACGTAAAGTTGGAGCCTCCTCTTTGAATGGTTGGGCGGCCTCTTCGGTTTAATTGCCCGTTCTATTTCGTATTTTCATACCCATTTGCCTGTAGTATGATCTTTAAATGGTCCAGTTCTTCCGGAAGGTGTTGAGGTTCACATATTCGTTTTGCCGTGTCCACCAGAGTTTTTATTACCCCTCGCTTTTGTCGTGGATGATGGTTGGAACTCTTATGTAGGTATCTGTCGGTGTTCGTTTTCTTTCTGTATACTGTGTGACCCAATCTTAGATTATCCTGCCTTGACACTAAAACATCGAGGAAGGCTAGTTGTTTCTCATTTTCTTTCTCCATAGTGAATTGGATTTTTGATGTTGACTATTAAGGTGTGCAAGAAAAGCCTCTAGTTCTTTCTCACCGTGGCTCCATATTACGAATGTGTCGCCGACGTAGCGAAACCAACATTTGGGCGTTTTCTGTGCTGTTGCTAGCGCTCTTTCTTCAAACTTCTCCATATAGAAATTCGCTATTACTGGGCTTAACGGACTTCCCATCGCGACGCCGTCCTTTTGCTCATAAAACTGTTGGTTCCACTGGAAGTAGGTAGTGGTCAGTGTATGTTGGAATAGCGCCAGTATGTTGGAAGGAAACACGTCTCTCAGGTGATAAAGTGCCTGGTCTAGTGGAACGTTGGTGAAAAGAGATACTACGTCAAAACTGACCAATATGTCCTCCGGATCTAAAGAGATGTTCTTAATTTTGTTCACAAAGTCGGTGGAATCTTTGATGTAGGAATCCGTTCCCCCAATTTTGGGCTGCAACATGTCTGATAGGAGCTTTGCCAGATCGTATGTTGGGGATCCAATGGCACTGACTATTGGCCTCAAAGGAACGTCGTGCTGGCGCTATTCCAACATACACTGACCACTACCTACTTCCAGTGGAACCAACAGTTTTATGAGCAAAAGGACGGCGTCGCGATGGGAAGTCCGTTAAGCCCAGTAATAGCGAATTTCTATATGGAGAAGTTTGAAGAAGAGCGCTAGCAACAGCACGAAAACGCCCAAATGTTGGTTTCCACGTCGACACATTCGTAATATGGAGCACGGTGAGAAAGAACTAGAGCTTTTCTTGCACCTTAATAGTCAACTCAAAAATCCAATTCACTATGGAGAAAGAAAATGAGAAACAACTAGCCTTCCTCGATGTTTTAGTGTCAAGGCAGGATAATCTAAGATTGGGTCACACAGTATACAGAAAGAAAACGAACACCGACAGATACCTACATAAGAGTTCCAACCATCATCCACGACAAAAGCGAGGGTTAATAAAAACTCTGGTGGACAGGGCAAAACGAATATGTGAACCTCAACACCTTCCGGAAGAACTGGACCATTTAAAGATCATACTACAGGCAAATGGGTATGAAAAATACGAAATAGAACGGGCAATTAAACCGAAGAGGCCCGCCCAACCATTCAAGAGGAGGCTCCCAAATTTACGTTACGCCGTTCTCCCAACCTCAAAGGCATCACAGGCCGCATTGGAAAGATACTGGAAAAACACAACGTAAAACCGGTCTTTAAAAACACAAAGATCCAGGAGCACCTAAGATCTGGGACCCAGCCCCTCAAGCGGGCGTTTACAGAATCCCCTGTTCCTGTGGCGAAGTATTGTACGCAACGAAGCTTTAGAAACGTCTGAAAGACAAACAGAAAAATCAGCCGTAGCCCAACATGCCCTTCAAGCCAATCACAACATACTTTTCGACCAGACGACAATTCTTTCCACGGCAACAAGATATTCAACGCGTATGTACAGGGAAGCCATAGAAATACACAAACACAGGAATAACTTTAACAGGAAAGAAGAAGGACTAACTTTAAACAGAATATGGCACCCAATATTAAAGACTAAAGTAAAGCCAGTAAACATGACCCCAAGCCACCCGACGTTCATCCTCCGTCCGCACAGACTTCAAGAATGCACGTGATACCGAATCGTATAAATACAAGCGACATTCGGGATTTCAGATAGTCGAAAGCAGGCTCTGATAGCAGCCGCTTCTAACATTGGATACCGGGAGTAGCCCATCAGGCTTCCCCCAGGTGATTTGAAACTCTTTGGAAGTAATTTAAATTTAGGGAAAGTTTTCTAATTCTTGAATTAGTAAATTTTATTTAGTTTATTTTTTCTGATTTTTGTCTTTTACGGTCTACGGTGAAGATATACGATTCGGCGTATAATTATCGAGGTATGGTGTTGCAGTTTGTTTTGGGAGTAGAAAATCCGAGACCTAGTGTTTTATTTCTGGAGTAGTTCTTTGTTAAGAACAGGATAAGTTTCTTTTTCAAGAAACAAAAAGAAAATCACTTCCCTATTTTATTATTTCAGGAAAGAATCCAAGGTAGGCCGCGTTGAAGCGTCACGCAGGCCTGAGACCTTTGGTTTCCCAAGGAGATTGGAGTTTTATTTTATTTTCAGGAAGAAACAGGAGTAGGCCGCGTTGAAGCGTCACGCAGGCCCTAGACCTTCTGTTTCCCAAGGAGTGAGGATTATTTTATTTTATTTTTGTTTTACAGAAAGAAATAAATACTGCCGCATTGCACGTCGCTCGCAGGCATATTTGTTTCCAACATGGGAACCCCGGGATTATTCACTCTTAATTAGGGTTTTTATTGAAGGGACTATTATAAGGAACAATCTGGGAGCGAACACGCCCCGGGTTCTAGTGAATTTCGGGAGTAATTTGGGAATAACCGGGACTTAGCACCTATAAGGATTTTCATTGGGATAATTAAGGGATCATTTTAAGGGGATATACACCCTAATGCACATTTAAATAAGGATTTTCTGGAAGGGACACTAACCCGGAATCGACCTGTGAAAACCGCAGGCGGGATTGAAATGTATAACGGGAAATATTAGGGAATAAAGGGGAACACTGACCAAAGAATATTTTGACTGCGAATTTTCGATAAGGGATTTTAAGGGTTAATTCACGTTAACCCTTCATAACTTTTGGATTACTGGTAAGAGGAAACATCAAGGAATAACCGGAAACAAACCGCAGGGTGTATTCCCGAGGGAGAATAGGAATAAAATTAGGAATAAGGGACAAAATGATTAGAACACCGACTAAGACTAGAACTTCAGCAGATTCTGTCACCCAGCAGGCTATGGAGCCTTTATCTAGTAAACCTGGCACGACTGTGCGTTCCGGAACTGCCGGCCCGGGAACACTCAGCAGGGATGCCATTCATCTCCAACGGGGTATACAAAAAGGAGCTCTGTTCCCCGAAATTGAGCTAGCCGGAGGAAAGGAGTTAATACGTAGCTGGAGCGAAGATAATATTTTTAGTAGGCTACATCAAGAAGAGCCACTAATGACCCCACTAACATCAGGGAACCGTATAAAAGGGAGATTAAGGGATAAAATAACCCAAAGTAACCCCGAAGGAGTCATGTCGCCCAACTTAAGGGGCACCTTTCCTCAGCAAAATGAAAATCCAGAACACCGGATTACTGGGGAAATGGACCGCGTCGAGGCGGATTACTCACGGTATAGTGGCGAACCGGCACGCCACCACTATATAAGACATCATAATAGATTGAGGAAAAAGGAAATGGCGCCCAAAAACAGGAAACAGGAAGAGTTATTTATATGTATATTAAAAAACCAGGAAATGGAACAATATGCATCGGATAAAGAAGAATTATATTTAACACCTGTAGAACATGTACCGAGCAAAAGAAAATTACACCCGCGATTGGAAATAGAAATGGGAGGAAGAACTATTAAAGCCCTTCTGGACACTGGGGCGGCCAAAAGTTTTATAAGAAGTTCCCTCGCTCCAGAATATGTTCAGTACCGCATTCCCAGGCCGGGGCTCAAAACTGCATGCGGGGAAAAATGTTTCGACACAAGGGGTGAGGTGAAAATGGAAATAAAAATCAAAAATCAAAAATACCTAGAAAATTTTACTGTCGCGGATGAACTTAACGAGGAAGTTATTTTAGGAATGCCTTGGTTTATTAATAATGCGGTATTAATGGATATAGAACGGGGCTGCGTGCATTTTGGATCTAACCCACGCCAAATAGCATATCTAGGAGGGGAAGAGCCAGGTACCACAAGAAATGGGGAAGTCATTCGGATGACACTTCCAGAACTGCCGCGGAAATACCGGCAGGAGTATGCACAAATCCTGGTGGATTTCAGGGAATTATTCCGGGACGGAATGCAGCAGACTACTACTAAAGCTGTTCACCATAGCATACGACTAACCAAGGACGCTGTACCATTTCGACTGAGGCCCTATCCTTTGTCGGAAGAAAAAAAACAAATAGTTAACGATCAAATTACGGAAATGCTTAAGGCAGGCGTGATATCGCCAAGTAACTCCAATTATGCATCGCCCATAGTGATTGTAAAGAAAAAAGATGGCAAGCATCGGTTTTGCATCGATTACAGAAAATTAAATTTACAGACCTTGGATGAGACTTCTCAGCTCCCTACCATTTCAGATACATTAAAGGAACTGGGCCAAGCTAAAATTTTTACGACCCTAGACTTAAAATCAGGTTATTGGCAAATTCCAATCCACCCAGATTCTCAGCATCTTACGGCCTTTGGTACACCCGACGGAAGTCAGTACCAATTCAATGTGATGCCCTTCGGGCTGAAAACAGCCCCGGCCACATTCCAAAAATTAATGACAGAAGTTCTAGCCGGGGAATTACACCGCTTTGCCAAGGTATATCTGGATGATGTCATTATCTATTCCAGCGATCATGAGACGCATTTGGAACATTTACGGAAAGTATTGGAACGTCTACAAGCTTACGGTCTTCGTTGTTCGCTGGAAAAATGCTCGTTTGGGCGAACTGAACTCGATTACTTAGGACACAGGATTAGTGGGGATAAAACTATGCCCCAGGAGAAGCACCTGCAACAGATACAAAATTTTCCGCCACCCAAAAACCGCAAGGAGCTGAGGGGCTTCTTAGGTATCATAAATTGGATCAGGGAATACGTAAATCATGCCGCTGAATTGCTGGAACCACTCACCGATCAATTAAAAACAAGTTCATCTTTTCGCTGGGGGCCAAAGGAGCAAATAGCTTTTGATAAAATCAAGATAGCTTTACAACAACCATTAGGGCTGAGCCGTCCGGAGCCCGGGAAAACCTACTATTTGCAGACCGATGCGTGTAAAACCGGCATTGCAGCCACCTTGTATCAGTTAGGAAACCAGGGAGAGAGGAAAATTGTTTCATATGCCTCGGCCAAACTCTCGGCAACACAACAAAATTACCATGTCAACGAACAGGAGTGCCTTGCTGCTGTCTGGGCAATAAAGAGGTTTCGGCCATATTTAGAGGACCGACCGTTCGTCCTGCGCACCGACTCACGGGCCCTGACCTGGTTACACTCAATGAAGGACACCAAAGCTAAACTGACACGATGGGCATTACTGCTTCAGGAGTTTAGTTTCTCCATCGAACATTGTAAGGGGAAGGAAAATCAATTCTCGGACTACCTATCACGAAATCCGGAGGAGGAACAAGTAACCGAAGAGACTACTAATGAAGAACGAATGATCCCTCCGTCGATTGTGGAACTCGCTCCGACATATATCGTGGATACCACAGAACTGATTACCCGAATCAAACAGACCCAAGGAACGGATGATGAGACGGTACGCACTATTCAACTCTGGCAGCATTTGGCCGAAGCTCCGCCTGAGTTTCGGGGACCCTGGTGGTACCATTACCACGTAGAGGAAGGCTATCTCTATAAGATTTCGCCTGAGGGACCTCGCTTAGTGGTACCCCGCATTAACCAAATGGGTGTCATTGCCACCTATCATGACCACGAGGACGCATTACATCCGGGGGCACCGGAGACGGCGAGGCAAATAAAAAGGACCATGTATTGGAGTAATATTGACAAAGATGTCCGGGCCTATGTTCAACAATGCGAGGTATGCGCCCAAACCAAGAGGGGCCAACTACAACCGAACGCACCGCAAGGCGATCTACAGGCACCATGCCCATTCTACGCGATATCTATTGATATTATGGGGCCATATAAAGAAACCTTACGCAAGAATAAATATATAATTACGGTGGTAGATCTTTTTACGAGATACGTGAAGGCCAAAGCATACCCGCAAGTCAGGAAACAAACCGTCATCTCATACCTAAATGACGACATATTCCCGGAATGGGGAACTCCGGCCATAATTCGCTCAGATGCCGATAACAGATTCAAATCAGAGGCCTTCGATAGAATGTGCCGCCAGAAAAATATACGATGGATTTCGTCGCCAATTTACCATCAACAAGCAAATCCAGTCGAGAGACGATGGCAGGAGATGAAGAAAGCATTTCGAGCCATGATGATAACTGAACCAGACGAAACCTGGGACCTGCATGTACCACGAATACTGTATGCACTCCGGACACGAAGAAACGAGGCCACGGGTGAAACCCCGGCACAACTGCTCTATGGGCAAGAACTACGGCGACCCGGGGAGTGGACAGGTATGGAACCGCAGCTAGACCATCGACAAAGGCTTGAAGCATTAGAACAAACACGGCAGGAGGCAAGTCAACGCCAAAGACAATATAAATTGAAGTATGCACCCCCTCCGCGCCAGCCGGCTCGGACTTTCCAGGTTGGCGATATGGTATGGTGTCGTAATTTTAACCCTCAAAGAAACGTCTTCGACAAAACCTGGACTGGGCCGCACAGGGTCGTGGAAGTACTTGGCGATGCCACTTACGTAATTGACAAAGATGGGGCCTATTCTAAGTGCCATCTCGATGACCTGCGACCGAAGAGAACTACACATCGGGGACAGCGGCGGCGGCAATCCTCCAGCTCCGAAGGAGAGAGCGACCACTCCGAATCCACCGATGAAGATAGCTCAGACAGCGAGGACCCGGCTGTGTCCGATCAGGAGACGGAGACCATTGACCAAAAAGCAACCCCGGCAGGACAAAAAGAAGGAGAATCAGCTGAGCCAGAAGGGACCACAGCCACCACGATAGCCCATATGGAAGAGACCACAGTTACTCCCACAACTGACAAAAACGGGGAATATAACTGGACCAACTTTCTAATCACCAGGGACAAGTTTACTAAATTACTAAGTGAACTAGGGATTCCCCATGAACCTGATCCCTATGACTGGAACAAGTTCCTAGTCATCCGTGAGAAGTTCCTGAAACTACTTCGAGAATTGGAACTTGAGAGACTTGGACGTCAGCAGCCATGGCAATCTAAGTGCAGCCCCTGTTCAATTGTAACTGTATTGGCAGACCACGAGACGGCAGACCCGGCAGAAGAGCCACCTCCCGGACTTGGCAACCCTGATGTGACGAGGGCTAAAAGTGACGAAAAAGACAGTGCGAAAACTAGCCGCGGCGTGAAAGAGACGTTGTGCAACGCTCTTAAACCAAAACGTTGGTTTTCGCGGAAGTGAAAGACGCTCGAAGAGTGACGGACACTGTTTTCCGAGTGTGAGCTAGGTTTAGGACGGACACTGTTTTCCGAGTGTGAGCTAGGTTTAGGAAACGGACACTGTTTTCCGAGTGTGAGCTAGGTTTAGGAACACGGAACCATTTTGTTTCATTTTCCGGGTGTGAGCTAGTTAGTAGGTTAGTTTTTAAGTTAGTTGTAAGATTAGTATGAGTTAGGTTTAGTAACGATATTTTCGGCGCCAAGAAGCGGCCGTCTATCGTTCAGAATTGTACAAAGTTAGGTAGTTTTAAGTAGTTTGGTTCCTGGTATACGGCTCGGTTATCACCGCATTTGCCGTCCCAGGACAGTTAGGGAACAGTTATGTAATTTTAGGAATAGGGACGAATAGGTTAGGAAATTTGCCAGAAGAAGTAGGGATTATGATTTTTAGTCATTTTTCATATTTTTTTTACAAGTAAGGAATTTTGATTGTAAGGCTTGCTCCAGAGCAGAAGCCAGAACATAAAAGTAAGAA
>JAHBCN010012632.1:0-26175 GCA_019359885.1 Listronotus oregonensis
CGTGCGGTCTGTCAATAACAGCACATGTATGTGTTAAGATTTTGCATGGTGCCGCAAACAGTTTGTCGTATACATTTTGAAACACAGTTAAAGCTAACAATTAGAATATCGTATTCGGAAATAAGTCCATTTTGATTGACTTAATAGAGAGATATCGGTACTTTATTTAGCGCAAACGTACGTAATTTTAGTAAGGCGCCATTTAAATATGAATGTGTTTCCTTAGATTCGTGCCCTGATTTAAGCCTACTAAATTACCTAACTTTAGGCAAACAAAATTTTCAAAAATATGTTTTTCTAAATTAACTTTTAAATAACTGTACTGACCGATCCCAAAAACTAATCAGCTCTTAACCTCAAAAAATCGCGTCGATCGCCCCCAAACATGTCAAACTGGTTAATCCGTTCGAGATATTTCGTTGTGAAAAAATTTTAAAAAGTTTTTTTTTTTTAAATTTGAACAACTTTACACCTTTCAAAAATGCTGAGCAAATTTAGGGGTCTTTCTTGCACATCCAGAAGTTCCTTGTAAAAATAAAAAGCATCGGACGCCCCCCCCCAAGACTGACCAAATATGATTATACAGTAAAACTTGTCTATAGCTCTTTATAGAAGGGTGGCCAGTATTGCCAGGTAACAGTTGTGAGACCATTCGAGGCTACAAAATTTTTCACTTTTAAATTGCTTGCTGCCTCAAGTGCTTTTTGTTTAATTAACGGCCCAGATATTGGAACATTTTTACCTCTTGCTTTGCAGAACTAATTGTAGACGACTTGTTCTATTGCCAATCCTCTCGACTTCTGGAATTTCCTTTTTGTTCTAAATTACCACCTTCTTCAAACATTCGATTTAGTTTAGCTTTATTCCTGATAATATCATTTATTTGGGATTTTCCAACCCCAAACTTTTTAGCCACAGCGTACTTTTCACTTTTCGCGATAACATTAACTTTTTCCTTCAGTGACAAACGATATCGTTTTGGGGACATGATTAAACACTTTTTGATGCCGAACACAAAACCTTTATTCTTATCGATTTAAGACACAACTAAAAATATAATGTAAAGATAATCCCCCAAGCCACTAATGCTATTTGAACCAAGGAAGTTTAAAGGTGTATGGAAGCCCAATACTGTACAACAAAATTGTCCAGGCGTGCAGGGCAGCGGGAATAGGGGGTTTGGCCCCGCGGAATTTACGCAATGAATAGTAGGTCAGGGCCGGATTTCCATAATTCTTTGTTACTATCTATAAAATTGACATCAAAATAATGTCAAATTGCAACATTCACTGTTTTTTTTTATTTTTTGCACAAAATTGTTGGTTATTAAAGGATACTATTTAGAATATTTAAAATATTGTTAATATTAGATTTTATATAATCGATATAATAGGGAAAAAGAATAGATGGTTTTTACTGCCTTCTATTTAAATGGTCGATATTTTTAAGTTTGATTTTTCCCAAAAAAATTTTTGTAAATAAATAAAAACACGATTTTTTAAAATAAATTTCAAACATTGTATGATAGTATTATGTACTTATCACTAATTTTGTGATAAAAGAAAGGCAAGATAGTGTAAATGAGTTTAATCTAATCCTAAGATTCTGGTTGTACATTAAAAAGTGAAAATTTTCATAACTGTTTTTTACGCATATACTTTTCACTAATAACAAACATTCATGAGACAGAATAACAGTGGTTAAAAATGTTTAGTAACCTTTGGTACCTGAGTATCCATTGTTATAATTTAAATATTATGTGTGTACAGTATGACGAGCTTAAAAAGTTGATAATGCAAGATTAAGAAACCAAAAAATCTAATTTATTTTTTAAAAATGGTATTGTCTCGAAAGTTGCCTCCTTCCGATTTTGATCAAATTTGGTATACAGGGGTTTTGGGGGCTGATTACAAATCTGAGAAAATTCTTTTGGAACGTTTTTTCGAAATCTTTATCATCAAAGTTGAAAATTAAACTAGCCTCATTTTCACTATATTCCCCCCTTCTTTTTGTACCAATTTTGATTTTTACACAAAGTGGCACACGATATTTTATAAACACCTTTTTAAACCTTGTATTTTTATTTATTTTGCATCTTTTTCCATTAAATTGTGAACTTTTAAGTTCAAAGGCAGCAGCCATATTTGCTTTAAAAAATAAAAGTGTAAAAAAGGTGTAAAATAAACATAAAAAAAAAATTTTTTAAAAGGGTTTTGAAATATAGTGTCAATTTAGTGTAAAAATCAAGAATTTTGTGCAAAAAGAAGGAGGAATATGTAAATAAGGTTAATTTGATTTTCGATTTTGATGATGAATATCTCGAAAACGAAACATTTCCGATTTTTTTTTTTTGATTTTTTAACAATCCCAAAAAACCGTACCAAAATTGTACTTCCTTTTATTCAATTAGAGGGACCTGTATATATTAAAATTCGCCTGGTCTGCCCAGTAATCAATAATTTTGATCCTTTATAAGATGTACTAATTTATTAAATGAAATAAAAGTACCTAAATGTAAACCTTATTTCTTTTAATAATCCACAGAAATACAAAAACATTGTAAATCATCTAAAAGATAGTTAAGATTGCCTTACTTTTCTCACTAATATTTCCTAAGAAATTTTCATTTTATATTATTCATAATTGATATATTATTATTTATTCGGTTACCTAACGTTACGTCTTATAAGAAGCACCTAATTTAATTATAAAAAATACTTACCTAAAGTTAAAAAAAACGGGTATGTTACCCTTGATTTGCAAGACAAAACCATACAACCTCTAGTTATTTTGTTACGATATTATAAGTAACAAACAATAAAACAAAATTATAGTCACAATTTAATAAACACTAATCACTAAAATAAGAAGGTTTTGATCAATCCAAAAACGTTACTCCGGTCCCTTAAATTATTATGTGTTGGTAACTTCACACTGATTTACCAGTGTGTAAGTAGGCAACACTTAAATTATTTCGTGGAATTTTTTATTGCGCAGAATCGGCGGGGCCAACCTGACAGTTATTTTCATACTGGCTGGACATTTTTGATCGAATGGGCCATAGCATTGGGCTTCCGAACACCTTTAAACTTCCTTGATTTGAACCTGGCCTTAAATATTATTGTTGAGTATTTTTACCTTTTAAATTTGCAGAATACAATCATAAAATAATAAAATACAAATTAGCCCAAAGAATTTCAGGCCAATATAAAAAGGTTGATTTACCTGAAATAGGTTAAAAAATTGAGATTTGTCTGGCCGTGGCTGTTTTATAAGAGTGTCCATTATCTAAGGGTTTTTATATATGGAATTTCCTATAAAGTAGATTTTTGTTAGCTTGAAAGTGGCCGATATAAAAGGGTGTCCGTTAACACAAATTTTACTGTATCGATATTTTTGAAGTTTTTCCTATATTTGAACCACTCTACACCTTTCAAAAATTTGGAGGCCCTCATGTCACTAGAAAAATTCCTGTGAAATTTATTTTTAAATATAAAATTAGCGGAAAGTTGCAGGGATGACCTGGATTAACCGTTTTAGTAATTATTTTTTTGCTTAAATAGTACCGATTTGTGTTAAATATAAAGTTAAATAAAATTTTAACTGTCCTATTTTTAAACACAGTATCTGCATAATTTTTTTATAGTAATATAATTATTTCTATTACTTTATTGACATAGTTTACTAATTAAAAAGTTACTTTATTTATTATAATATAAAGATGACTTTCATAAAAATGCACTTTTTAAAGCAACTTCTCCGCCCAAGAAAATTTGAAGACGCCAAACAAAAACTTTAAATACTCCGAACATTTGGGTAAAATTAAGATTTTTATTCCGGAAACTCAGAAAAAAAATTATATTTAAAATGAAAACATTATTTTTTATTTCTTTGTGACTTACCTATTTAAAAATGTGTTTAAATATAATATTTGGCAATACTTACGTGTGCCATCAAATCTCGTAGCTATGGTATCCAGAAAAGTATTTTGGGGCGCTAAGAGCCCCCTTCGAGCAGGCATCGGGCCCGGGATGCTTTGAAGTACAGTTCTGAAACAAAATTATATGAATATTTCTCACTTCTTAGATTGCTGTTGTTGTTGAAAATGCATTGGAAAATGTCTTGCAGCTGGGGGCTAACATTTTCAGCATTTCTTTTAATATTATTTTTGTTTGAATTAATGTTTATAAGTAATAAGTTTAAGTTTGTATATTAATAGTACATTTATTGTTGTTAATTAATTAGCAGTATTTTATTTCAAACGTCTAAAAATCTTTAAAAAATACCGAATAATGTTTGCAGAAAAGACATAAGTCAGAAAACTTGTTTTTAAGAAAAACAAAAAAACTTTCCAAAATCTATATAATTTTTAATTTAAACATTTTGCAGCACCTGATGCACTCATTCAAATAATTTTAAAAAAACCTAAATTTTGTTTTTTTCAAATCTTTCCGTGTCAACAAATTAAAGAAAAAAAACCTGACTTAAGCTCTTTCTACATAAAAAATGCAAATAATATATTTAAAAACTATTTTTTTTTATTTCTTCATTCAAACATTTTAAATTTGTATTTTACATAGAAATGGAGAAAGTTTATTCTTGTTATTCGTCATCATTTCATGTGGAGGAATTGGGCCAAGTCAAAATGATTTCGTTATAAAACTCTTTGTAAGGATTCTCGACAAATTCTACACACTTTTTGATCCCATCCATCGTTTTTTGTTTAATTGGCACTTTCCCCACTGGATAACATGGTGTTTTTGGCAAATTCACGATATTATTTTTACTTTTTTTAAGGTTAAAATTATGTTCCACCATACCTTTTATGAACTCCGAAACCTTAACACATCCAGGATGATTAGAGACATACACAAAATGATAACATTTGCTGATGGTAAAGTGAATTTTTTGGTTATTTCTTGATCTCGAGTTTCTATTGGCACTACATTCTTCTTGTAATATCTCGGCCACCATGACTTAAAAATCTGTTAATCCAGCTATATTAACCTTCTTTACCTCAAATTTATGCATTCTGCAGGCGTTAGCAATGATTTTTGTGAGATCGTGAACAGTGTAAATTCGATCACGTTTTTTAAGTGCCCTTCTGATCAGATAAAAATCTCTGTCGCAAGTCAGAAAAGAATGCCCCCTTATTGGAAAATATTGTACTATTTTGGAAAATCTTTTAGTGTCAGTCAGTGCAAGAATCATTCTTACTAAAGCGTGGTTTTTATTTTGTCCCCAGCAATTATCACTATAGATACGAAGCTCTGTAATGCCTTCAGAATTGTTGGAAAAGTAATCTTGTAAAAACGAGCAAACTTAATTGGGTGTCTTTTTGGCTATACCTTCATGGTAGATATACAGGGTGTTTCTTAATAACATGCTAATATTTAAGGGGGTGATTCTTGGACCCATTTTAAGAAAAAAACTTCATATGAATGTATGTCCTAAACGTCTTATCTTTTGAGATACAGGGTGTTAAAATTTTAAGAAAAAAATATTTTTTATTGTCATTCTTTCAGATACTCCGATCACGGAAGTTTTATGCAGAAAGGACATAAGTCGGTGACTTACGTCCTTTCTGCATAAAAACTGGTAAATCATAAGTAAAATTTAACACACCGGTAAATGGCACTTATTTCCTTTTTGCGTAAAAGGTGTAGTTTGCCACATAGAATTTATTTTCTTCAAAAAAGCAATTTCACCAAAAATTGACTTAAGTCCTTTCTGCATAAAGCGATTCGTTTGTTTTTACTTTTTCTTTATATTTCTACATTTTCCTGTAAACGCAATGAAGAAAAAATATATTTGCAACATGCTTAATTGCGGGAAAATAAGGAGTAATGCAAAAATCTGAAAAGGCCAATTTTGTTTAGAACAAAAAATCACATTTTTTTAAAACTCTACGAAAATATCAATACGCACGCCGATGAGTCAACACCGAAGCATTTTTTTACTCTTACTAGGGCTCTATCTAAATAAGCTGGCTAAACTTTTGATCAATTATCTTCTACATTCGAATGTGATTGCAATAAAACATTTTTGTAAATTTTAACACTCTGTAACTTAGAAACCAAGATTTGTAGAGCAAAACTACATATAAAAAGGAATGTTTAATTTATTTCTAACCTTTATGTTAGATCCTGTATAATTTAATGACTTTGTAAAAAACCACAGTTTACATCTTTACTACAACTAAAAAAATGTTAGTCTAGCTACAAAGAAAAAAATTATAAACGAAATAAAGTCTAAAACACTTTAAGTTAACAACTCTCAAAAGAAGTTTATATAAAAACATCAACTACTTCATGGCTTTCATTTTATAATCTAAATTATTGTGTAAAAGATAGACAAATAAAAAGAAAATTTTATAAAAGGTAAAATACTTGTATGGATATAAAACTTGTTTAAAAGAACTTATAAAATCTGTTTTATCTGATATTGCAGCAAAGAAAAGTGAATAAAAAAAACAAAGATGCTGGAGTTTATGCTCCAATAAGTGGAGATAAAATATTTTTTTATTATTTTTTTTATATAGGTAAAGAACTCTTTTGAGGAAAATTTTTTTATATACAGGGTGATTCATAAGGAAATGTAAATACTTCAGGTACGTACCCAGGGTCCAAAAATATCCATAAAAGTCTTCATACATATGGGTCCGCAAAGCCTTCGTTTCCGATATAGAGGGTGTTAAAATTTTTATTTATATTTTTTTTATATTTCAAAAAAAATACGTTTTGCTGAACATAATTTAAGCACAATAATTTTATTAAAAATTAAAATACATATCGTTTAATTATAAATTTTGTTTAATTTTATTTTAAATTTTGCTATAACAAAATCAATAGCGTGTCATACGTGTTTTTTCTTAAATCCAAATATCTCGAAAACGGTTGCTCATATCGACTTATAACAATCATACCTTTTTGACGTAACAATGACAAAACAGTTATTTAATTGGCCTAAAAATGTAATACAGTGCCGTACAAAAAAGTTGTGATTGTTCAAAATAGCAAAAAGGCGTGTAGGTGGCTCCCCCTACAAGTAAGAGCCGTACTAAGATTAGATTCGAATCCGTCATATCAAAAAAAATACATTATCATAGATTTTACTTAAAAAATAGAAAAATTAAATAAAAACTTTAACACCCTGTATTTCGAAAACGAAGGCCTTGCGGACCCATATTTGTATAAACTTTTAGGTTTATTTTTGGACCCTGACTACGTACCTGAAGTCTTGACATTTCCTTATGAATCACTCTGTATATTTATATAAAAATAAAATTCGGCTGCAAAAAAAATGTGTAAAATATATACCATATTAAATAATAAAAATATTGCTTTATTATCATATAAGATTATTAATCTTTTTGACAAAATAAAATACAGTAAAACTATAATAATAATAAAAAAAAGTTATATCATATTATGAGGAAAAAAGATAATATAATTGTTCTACGCAATAAATATCTTCTAAACTATCTTTAAAGTATTTAGGCAATACCAAAGATAATACTACTACGAATAGATGGTTCTTTTAAATGGGGCGTTTTGAATCAGTTCGAAGATATCAATGCTTCCGTAAATGCGAATAAAATTAAGTCGGTAACCCCAGCCCCAGCGAAAGAAACCGTGTGACATTGCCAATGTCTGTCGCTTGTGCCTTATTCGGAACACGAAGTAGCGAAAGCGGGCGGCTAAATGGATTGGGTATTTTGTAGTCGCGTTTCATCACGCCAATAGTAAAGGCCTGCCGGCAACACTGTTTAACTTTCGTTCAAGGATAGCGCGAAAATCTATCGATGGACATCGGCTCGCGTTAGCCAAAGTCCATTAGGGGTATCAAAAATATAGCATTGAATGGTTCATCTTATCCGTAGTAGTATTATCTTTGGCAATACATAAGAAGCCTTTTCTAACAACAAGTTTTTAGGGGCAATTTTAGGGCCAATTTATGAAAAGGACCTATATTTTTAATAATAGCATGTAAATGATTAAACATTCTTTTGAGTCCTAAATTAAAGACCTTTTTATTAAAGTAAAACATGGATTTGGAAAATAAGGTTTAGAATTTTGGCCAGCATTCTGCGAAGAGTTATTAGTATTATTAAACCAATATTTTTTTTATATTAAAAATTCTGTTTCCAAAATATAGGTAGAAGTAAGTGTTAAAATTCTTCTTGATGTAATTAATGGTTTACATGAGTCAATTTTTTTACAAATATAATCTATACTACTTACTCTCTTTTGCAAGAAAAACACTGAATATAATAGATACTGATAAAAATTTCCCAAAAACAAATGCCATATCTTATAATTAATTCAATTAAAACAAAATAAATATATTTCAAATTATTAATTTTATCAAATAATAATTAGATGCAAGTTTATTACACCATAATTTTTCTATATTATGTTCTTTGAAATTCATTTTTACATCGATATAAATTACTAAAAATTTCGCACATGAAATGAATTTTATATTTTTTTAATTCAAAAACATGGTGCTCATTTAAATATTAAGATATTAGCTTTAGTTATATTAAAAAAAAACAAGTTAGAGTTACACCATGGTTTGATTTTTAAAATATGATTTTTAATTACATATTATAAGGAATTTATTTTTTGTTATTCTATAAAATAGTTGTATCAGACGCATACATTGTCATTTTTCTTTTTATACCAAGTAAAGCTTAATCATTTATACAGGGTGTTACTTAATGGTATGTCATAATTTGAAGGAGGCATTCCTGGATCGATTTTAACTCGAAAAGTTCATATAAACGTGGGCCCTAAAATGCTTTGTTATTAAGATACAGGGTTTTTATAGTTCATTTTGATTTCTGGGAATATCAACTTAAAAGAAAAATTATTTGGCTTTTCTCCAGAATAAAGATTTTTATATATTATTTTACAAAATTATACTTTTTTTTTTTTTTTAAATTTTGAGAGTTGCTCTCGCAATAATAGTAACAAAAAACATGAAAAGACATAAAAAGGTTTAGTTCTTTATAAAATTGATTTGTTTTAAGTACTATAATAAAATAATTATTTTTATGAAATTATATAAAAATGGAAAATAAACTTACTTGAAAACATTGGCAACCCGTTATAAGATACATATGTTATTTCAAATTCAATTTTTTTTTCAGTTTCTTATCTGTTTTAAGTAATATAATCAAATAATTTATGTGCTACATAGGTTCGTCAATAACCAATGAATGTTTTCAAGTAAGTTTATTTTCCATTTTTATATAATTTCATAAAAATAATTATTTTATTATAGTACTTAACACAAATCAATTTTATAACGAATTAAACCTTTTTATGTCTTTTCATGTTTTTTGTTACTATTATTGCGAGAGCAGACTAGCTCTCCATAATTAAAAAAAAAAAAAGTATAATTTTGTAAAATAATATATAAAAATCTTTATTCTGGAGAAAAGCCAAATAATTTTTCTTTTAAGAAGATACAGGGTGTTAAAGTTTTAATTTTGCTTTCGTTTTTTCTTAATTATTCTTTAACCAAATGACCTAGCGGTACAAAATTTGGGATTTGGGGGTTTTCTGAGGCGAGAAATTTAAATTCGTCCACGCTTTTGATGTTGCTACTAGAGGGCGCCAGCTACGGCCTTCCTCACTTGTTTTAGATGTCGTAACTTTTTTAAAGCTTAGAATATTGACCTGTTTATAAAAAAAAAGTTACTATAATTCCATCTGCATCAAAAATGTATACTTTATTTAAGTGTCTAGGAGTAGCCGTTTTCGAGATAAACACACTTTAAAGGATCCCACAATTTTTTTAGGGAAAAAATGAATTTTGGCCAATTGTTTTCAAACTTTGCATAGTAGTATTCTTAACACGGTGATCAAAAGTCTTTTAGGGCACAAAACCCGAAAACCCCTTTCCAACCCCCCAAAATCACCCTCCAAAAGTCACTGGGGAATTGGGGACCTTTGAGGGTGATTTAAGGGGGTTAAACACCGATTCAACCGGTGTATAATAGCCAAAAATATTTAAAAAAGAATTAGAAGGTATAACTTTACATCAAAGGGTTAATATATTTTATTCTTGGCAATATAAACCTATTTTATTTACTTATGCCATGCTTTTTAATTTCTAATATACAGGGTGGCCCACCCCATTCGCCTCAGTCTTTCTACGAAAAATTAAACGAGTTGGGGAAAAACTTTTAGCACGGTCATATGTGGGTCCATGAGAAGCAAATTATTTTGAAATATACAGGGTGACCCAAAAAAGAAGTACATATCAATGTTATATTTTTTCTTATGGAACACCCCATATTTTTTTATATTTTCAGATACTATAGACCCATAGATATAATAAGCAAAGGGAGATAAAACTATTTACAATTAAAAGCAATCAAACATTGAAATAGTGTCACCCTCTAGACCACTTGATGGTCAAACGTGCTTGATACACATGCACCCTTGGATTGTCCTTTATTGGCGAATTTTTAGGATTTTTTGCTTTATTAATATTTTCTTTTTAAATTCTTAAAGAGATCATAGATCATAACATGTAGTTACCAATAACTTAATAGCAGCGACAGAAATATGTTTTTTAGTTAATTTTTATTTTGCTTTATTAATATTATTCTCAAAAATAATCATAACGGAATATTATCGGTCAAGATGGGCAACACTGCTTTTTGTAGTTTATTCATAATTTTTGTACGCTAGGGTCACGAAGGTCGTCGGTAAGCTAGTAGTAAATTTTTTATTTGTGTTGTGAGGCGGTGTTGCATTTCGTTTAAACTAGCTCAGAGAGAGATTTGTGTTTATAAGAGGATTTTCTTAATATTTTATGTATTATTTTTAATAAACAGACTAAAAAATGGTTGTAATGCGGTTTGTGGAAAACTGGATTCTCGTAATAAAAATCTTTCGTTTCACAGGTAAGTTTAAACAGTTCTTTCATAAAACTTCATTTCACTTCATTGACGTGCAATACCATGGCGAACAAATACATTTTCAATAACACTAAAATCTTGGACTTCCATTGTCTTTATTTGTTAATTGTTACACAACGTTTCGGTTAGTGATGTATCTCAACCGTTTTCAAGTGATAACTAAAAGCTATTCCTAAAAGCTACGACTTATATACTATCCCTTGTTCACTGAAGCTTGACCGACTTTTCACGGTTCAACGGCAGCCAGATATTCGGAATTTCTACACTAGGTTTGCTAAATACATTTTGGTTGTTTTATTGCAGCTTCCTTAAATTTTCTTTTCTTCCAGTGGGTTTCTTTATGAATGGTTTTGCTTCCGACCATTGTATGCGGTGTTGTTTTGACAAGCGTGTTCGGCAATACCTGACTTCGACGTTTCACCTCGTTCGGTATGTTTTTTGTGTTCTTTAACTCTTACTTCGAAGGTCTCTTTGTTTCCCCAATGTATACCTCACCACAATCACAGGGAATTTGGTAGATACAGTATTGTTTGAAACATTATTGTCTGGTCTCGTTTTGGTGAGAATACTTCTTAGAGTAGTTTGGGATTTAAATGCCGTTTTAATATTGTACTTATTCGCGATTTTGCGGATCTTTTCCGAAGTTCCTTTAATGTATGGAATTGTCATGAATATTTGGTCACGTAGAGTCTCGTTCAAGTTAGAGTTTCTTGTCCTATTTTGATATTTTTTGATTGTTTTGTTTACTAGTTCTCTCACTGTATCCGTTCTGCTTAAGATCCCTAGTTATGTTACCTATTTCTCTTGCAGGGATTCTACTGTGCATAAGGTCACTGCTCGATTGTATAGAGTACGTATAACCCCTTCTTTGGTTTCGTTAGAATGATTAAATTTTTGGTGTAAATATTGTCCAGTGTGGGTAGGTTTTCTGTATACCGGGTGTACATGTCCATTATTCGTTTGACTAGAACGTCGAGGAAGGTAAGGCCGAATTTTGCTCCTTCTCCATTGTGAATTTGATACAAGGTCGGATGCAATTTAAATGTTTTAAGAAACCTTCATGTTCTTCGTCATTACCTGTCCATGCAATAAAAGTATCGTCAACATATCTTAGCCAAACTTTGGTTTAATTACTGAGGTTTTTAATTGCATGTTCCTCAAACCATTCCATATAAATATTAGCTACCACTGGGAGAGCGATAACCCATGGGAAGCCCATCATCCTGTGCGTAGAACTCATCTTTCACCTGAAGTAGGAACTACGGAGGCAAAGCTCCAACAACTCCATCACTCCATCCAGTGGCAGGGGGTCCGTTCTACTAGTTTTTATCTTCTTTAAGCTTGGCTCGGATAATGCTTAACGATTCTTCTACTGGTACGTTTGTGTATAGCTTTCTACATCAAAACTAACAAAAGTATCGTCTGGTCCTATTTCTACATTTTTGAGGATGTCAACAAAATGACTAGAGTTTTTAACAAAAGATGGAGTCTTACCGACTAGTGGTTTAATTAGGTCTAAAGGTGTTTTGCCAATGCAGTCGTGGGTGCTTTCTAGAACTGGTATGGGCCTTAAGGGTGTATTATCCTTGTGAATTTTCGGTAGTCCATAGAGATGAGGAGGTTTCTGTTATGTGGTGTTAAAGTTTTCTTGTTTCATCGGTGAGAAATTTTTTGTATTTCCTTAAGGTCCTGTAAATTTTGTTCTCTATGGATGCTGTTGGATCTTGATCAAGTGATCTGTTTTACCTTTCCGAAGAACTTCGTCTATTTTTCGATCGTAAGTGATTGCATCCATGACTACAGTGGCTTTCCCCCTTGTCTGCTGGAAGAATTTTGATAGTTTTATCATTTTGAAGCTCTTTAAGAGCTACTGTTCATTTTCATTTAAATTAGTGGAGTTACTTTGTTTTCTTTCCAAGACAGTTCTAACTTTCCATCGAAATTCTTCCGCTTCTGGTCCTGGAGTCGTATTGTTTCAGCTACTAATCATGTCTAAAATCGGTGTATGTTTTGGGGCTATGGCGTTTAGCCCTCTCCTGCCATACCCCCAAAAACATACACCGATTTTAGACATGATAGTAAGAAACGACTCCAGGGAAGAAGCGGAAATTTCGAGGGAAAGTTAAAACTGTCTTGGAAAAGAAAAAAGTAACTCCACTAATTTAAATAAAAATGAATAAGCAAAGCAAAACTTCAAAATAAAAACTTAAAGTCGAAAAATTTTTCCCTGGTCATGGATGCAATCACTCCGAAAAAAGAAATTCTCGGAAAGGAAATCCTAAAATCCAAACCAAGGAACAAAATTTACAGGCCAGGAAATAAAAACTTTCTACCAGAAAGAAATTTCCCCAAAAACCACTTATTTATACCCAAAATTCACAGGAAAAACTAGGCCCCTACACCGACTCATTTGACTATAAAAAAGAAAAAACTAGGTAAAAATTGTAAAATTAGGATGTTAATCTCAAAATTAAATGGACCACCACTGGTTAGTTTGGTAGTTGAAAACCTCAAAAAAAAGGTCTTTTGGGTCCACCGGCAAAAGAAATTTAGCTGAATGGTTGTAAGTGGAGGCCCCCGTAAAACCAAATTTGGAAAAATACAAATTTAAGGTTGAAGTCCGGTTCCCAGTAAAAATGTTGGGGAAAACATAACAATAAATTTTAAATGTTCATATTAAAAAATTATGGACAGTAAAACCAAAAATTAAGTTTTAAAAATCTAAATCATCCAATTTCCCAAAAAAGGGGAAAATCTTGGGCTGTTTTCAAAAACAAAGGAAAAAGAAATTACAAAAATCCAAAAAAAAACACTAAAATTAACAAAACAAACCTAAGAAAGAAAGTGAAAACAAAAATAACAATAAACTAGAAAAAAATCCCCAGAAAAAATTTAAAAGATACAAAGGAAAAAAAACTTTTTAAAAAAAAAAAATAAGTATGAAAAAAAAATTAACACCAGAAAAATTTGAAATCCTATTAAAAATTTTTGGGGAAAAAACGCTTTTTTTAAATATGATAAAAAATTTCAAGAATAAATTTAAAAAAAATGACTTAAAAAATTGAAAACTTATTCCCTTGATTTGAATTAAATAAAAAAATTTAATGGGTTAAAGGAAAAATACGAAAATTGGAAGGAAGTTTTGAAATTTGGAAAACAAAGATCAAGGTGGAAAAAAACCATTCATAAAAAAACCCATGGAAGAAAAGAAAATTTAAGGAAGCTGCAATATTGTAAACAACCAAATGATTTAGCAAACCTAGTGTAAATTCCGAATATCTGGGCCGTTGCGAACCGTGAAAAGTCGGTCAAGCCAGTGAACAAGGGATAGATATAAGTCGTAGCTTTTAGGAAAGCTTTTAGTTATCACTTAAAAACGGTTGGGATACACATAAGAAACGTTGTGTAAAATAACAAATAAGACAATGGAAGTCCAAGATTTAGTGTTATTGAAACCATTACATTGTCTAACACTTTCAAAGAAATAACATTTTGTTATTAATACCTTTTATGTTATATTTTTGTGCAGATTAACAACGATTGTTTACTTATTTTAGCATAAAATTTAATTATATAACTAACGAAAAAATTGTTTAATTATTTTATAATCGATTGAAAGTAACCATCAAGGTATAGTTTTTGTTATAAACTTTTTTATTAGATTATTATAGCATATGAACGATTTCAATTATAAAATTTGTTTTAAGGTTTCCTGTTGACCCGGGGAAAAAAAATGGTTTTCCCTACTTGGATTTGAAAAGAATATGCATTTATCACAAATTGTCAAAATCTTTCAGATTATTTTGATCCTTGTGATATTATCACAAATAGAAATGAATAGTTAGTTAAATATTCTTGGATTAATTAAGAATACTTTAATATTGTTACTGAATACAATAAATTATATGCAAAAAAACAGTGATATTTTTTCTCACCTTTTTTCTTTTCTCGTAATTAAAAAACATTAAAAACATAAAAGTTAAAAATACCTATTTAATTTAGAAAAATGAAATTTATTCACAAGAAAGGGTCCTAAAAATAGATTTTTTATTTAAATCCAAATCCCAAATTTTAATTTTTCTAAAAACTCCCAATTATATTTTGATATTCCTACTGAACTAAACATTTTTTGGTCTAATAATTTCCTCCTCTCACTTTTACAAAATGGTATTGCATGCGTTTTTGATCTCATTAGTGGACTTTGAGGGTGGCTGTCAGATGATCTGTTATCCCTTTTTATTACATAAAATTAAATCTATAAAAATCGGTGGATAGCGATAAAGATAAAAACCCGGCAATTGCGATAAAGTTAAAAAACAGATTTAAGCTTTTTATTATGTATGGTTAACGGTTAACAATGCCAGTTTTCAGAAGTGTCGCTTTATATGATAAATAAAGTTTAATTATTGTTTTGAACCAATAGGTTTTATTTACTTGCACATTCCTGGAAACAGAACAAAAAAGTTGTCATGGCACTTTATTTGGAGTCTAATAAAATAGATATTTTTAGATAATATACTAAAAAAAATTACTTTAGTAATTTTCTATAGATAAATAGTTTTTGAAACGAACTACGCCACTGGTGGCCCGCCACGTTTTGCGCTGCTAAACATTTGCGACGTTGCCTGCAGGGAATTTTTTTATCGGAAGTCCTTTTCTTACACATTATGAATGTTTGATATACAACAAAAGCCAATTTATGAAAGAACGGTTATATCTCCCTTTACTTATATATCTATGTATAGATCAAACAAAGGTGAGTTATTGTTATATTTCCTATACCTAAAACTGACCGTTTCTGAGAAATTTGGAGAAATTTAAAAATACAGACCCTAATTTAAAAATTGTTTACACTCTGTAACATATAACGAGCTGCTTGTAATTAAAGTTATTGCTTAGCCTAAGGTTTAAGTTAACTATCACATAAAAGTTTTACCTTAATATTATACAGAGTGTCGAAAAAAACTGCCTTAAAGTTTGGACACACATTTTATTAAATAACTTTCTTAAGTTAAATGGAACACCATATATTTAGTGGCCTATTTTAACGCGGAACTAAATTCCCTTTAAAACCATATTAGGGTTTCCTATACCTATCTCTTCTGCTTTTTATGCAAAAGGCGTTTTATATTTGACTTATCCTTTATCTTAAAAATGGAACACCCTGTATTGTAATTAAAAAACCTTTTTATTAAGGATCAAGTAGATTCGCTAAGAGCACAAGTTTAATTTTTTTTTTTAAAAAAAGATGTATTTCAAGCAGAATGAAGGCAGAAGTAATAACTCCAATTTATTGTCATTTCTAAAATATTAAAGCATTCTTAAAAATGAGGATCGAAATATAGTAAAAGGCACACCTATCCTAATTGTTGAGACGAAATATGTTAAATTGCCCTTGTTTCTTAGCAAATGTATCAGACTTTATGGTAACATAAAACTACTCGTGTTCCAATTATTTCACCCCACACGTTAATAGACCATCTGTGCTGGTGATCAAGAGTTCCAAAAATATTAGGATTTTTGTCAATGTAGTAGTAAAAGTTATGTCTGTTAACTAATCCGTTGTTATGAAAAATCTGATACATTTGCTAAGAAACAAGGGCAATCATTAAAAAATACACTTTGTCTCTAATTTAAGACATGTCGTAATTAATGATTTTTTAAAATAAGAACCCAAGTTTTTTACCAGCATTTTTAAAAAATGTTTCTTGAGTACATGTTGAAAATTTGGGGTAAGGGGTTTTCGACTTTTGCTAATTGATCCCGCATATCTGAATATCGAAACTCCGAAAAAAAAATTATAAACTTTTTTATGACACACTTATGTATATTCATAACCCACAATTGATTTCGTTAAATGTTGTCGTGAACAAAAAGATCCTATAAAACGTCAACAGGATGACACTGTTAACTTTGTTAGATACCACACCTGTGCAAAATTGTATCTGCATAGTGATGAGCAAAGCAAGACCAAGACCAAGACCGGGCTAGTCTTGGTCTTGGTCTTGGTCTTGCAAGTCTGGTCTTGGTCTTGGTCTTGGTCTTGCTGCAAGAGTCTTGCTGGTCTTGCTTTTTTTAGTAGTAATAATTTAAAATAAGCAATCTTAAATAAAATATATGTCTTCTAATACTTAGAAATAAATAAAGATAAAGACTATATTTTTTGCTTTAAAATTTTAAAATATACCAATTTTAGCCTTACATTTACATTTAAATTATTTGATTCAAAAGCATATTTGAAATGTAGGGGTTTATTTATTTATAGCGCTTCATTAATAATTAAATTGAGACACAACCTGCTTTTATACATTTAGTGGCATAAAGAAACATTTTAGTGATAAGAATTATATATAATTTTTTTTAAAAGCATATAAAATTATTGCAAATACAAAACTGTGTACTGTGCGAACAGAAAAAAAAAGACTTTTAATTTCAACCAGATGTCAAATTTTCATGAAAATGATTCTGATATGTAAACATTGGTTTCTGATTTAAAAAAAAAAGTTATTTAGGAAGCTTTTTAGGTCAAATAAACTTTTTATTTTCAAATTAGTCAATAATTTGCCGTATAAAGTTTGTACAAATACTTTATAAACATTCTGCATATACAAGGTGGCTTGATAGTGCGACACAGCTTGATATCCCCGAAACCGTTCATAATGGTGAAAAATTGAATATACAAAAATTATAGAAAAAAGGGCGTAAAATGTTAAGTTATTTTCTATTTCAGAATTTTTGAAGAATCCACTACCACTCAAGAAAACTTCCTTATTTTTAGCTTTTAACCTAAAATAAAAAAATTATGGCAAAAAATGTATTTAAAAAAATCGCTTCCCTGTATATTACGCTGAAAATTCTTGAACTGTCATATAGCTACAATGTCGACGTACACGGTTTTTTAATTATCATTTTCGGTTTTGACAAAAATGACGTCATCATTTTACTTTTGGCATTGTTTTGACATTTCCTGTCTAAACCGAAAGTGAAATTTAAAATCCATTTATATAAAAAGTATTCTTATATGACATGACAAATATATTTTTTATTAAACCATCACTTTTACATTTATATCTTAGTTTTAAGGAGCAATCTAATGATGCCACTTTTTACAGTGTAGCACAAAAATAATGTATCTCTGGATTTTGGAAATTTTTGATCCACCCTGTAAGTGGTATCACTAGATAGCTAATAAAAAAAACATTAGGAATAAGTAAGTAATTTTTTAGCTTCCATATCTTTTGTACTCCTAGTTTTTCTCTGTCGTAAACGGTTTTGGAGGTATCGAGCTTTGTCGGACCATTGAGTCACAGCCTTATTATTTTTGAAACATGTTATTGAATTTACTAGTTATCGTTGTTAGAGAATTTTATAAAAGAACAAAGTAATCAATTTAATTATTATTTTATAAAAAAAAACTGTTACTCATTAAATAATCGCGTTTTTAGGCAGTTCTCGACACATTTTTTGTCATGTCTGTATGAAATACCTCTGTATATTGAATATGAAAATTGAATATTACAATTAAAAAAAAAATGACAAAAGTGCAAGAGTCTTGCAGGTCGGTCTTGGTCTTGCGTAGTCTTGCACTCCTCAGTCTTGGTCTTGGTCTTGGTCTTGCATACCCCGGTCTTGGTCTTGGTCTTGCAAGCGAGAAGGCGGTCTTGGTCTCGGTCTTGGTCTCGGTCTTGGTCTTGCTGCAAGACCAAGACCAGAACCAAGACAAGACCGGTCTCGCTCATCACTATATCTGCAACATCTGCAACGAATTTTTTTTGTAAGTAATTTTTTAAGCCGTTTTTTTTACGTTACTTGTCAAATGACACTGCTTCTGTCTAGGCCCCAGGGTATGGACTTGCTCATATACAGAGTCAGTTGCCTCTTTCAACGTTTCAGATCAAATCTTTAAAAACCCTTTAATATAAAAAAACAGTAATTCTATTTAAAAAAAAATCCTTGAGATAAATTAAAAACGTTTAAAATCCCAATAAAACAACCACAACTATTTGGCAAACTTCGCCTGACAAAGCATCCTATTCAATGCGAAAGACAAAGGGCGAAATTTATATTTTATATGAAAATACTTTAAATTTTGGGGATTTTTATTTATGGTGATATTTTCCAGCTTCCCTTTTCGCGAGACTTTTCTAAAACACCTGCACATTATATTAAATAAAAAAAAACTAATTTATCTTAAACTCCTAAGTTTTGAATATCACAAACAAGCAATCTGACGTCGAAATATTTAATTAAAACACTAATTATCTCCCTTTATAAGGTCTTGGGTAAACAAACGCTTACATAACATTAAAGCCAAATAAAAGTAATTAATAACGTGCAAAATCTGACAAATAAAGTGCCTTTGAAAGCGTTTGGGATATCACTATAAGAATATACACAAACACGAAATTTCTCATTGTTTAACTCTACTAACGAAGATTGTTTAACCCATATTTATAGTTTGTTGACTTTCATAATTTACTGGATGTTAAACCTTCGGTAAGACAAGTGGGTAATTAATTGACCAGTATGGATAAAAAATACATATTATACAGGGTGTTGGGAACATCATACATGTATAAATTTAATGACAGTCTGCTGACAAAGGGCGTAGTAAGGATTTTCTTTTTTTTAATCTAAAACGTGAGACGTGGGACCCACACCAAATATAACCAGATTACCCCCTCGCCCAGAGAAAAGGACATGGCATACTTCTTATGAATTTGAGTCACCGACAGATTTTTTTAAATTTTAGTATTTTATTATGGAAGTCCAAATAAGCATTTTCTTTCATTGCGCCAACGTTCTAGCTATACAGGGTGATACCAAAAAATAAAGCCAATTTTTTTTTAAATAATTATTTTATTTATTACAAAATATTGTCCATTACCCTAGACTGATAAAATTAGGCATTTTTTATATAAAAAATATATATTTCATACTAAGTACTTTTTTTATCGTGTACAGGGTTTTTATCTGTCTTGTCCTACAGGGTGCACGATTTATTAATGAACCAACAAATATACAATCAAGTCGGACTAAATATAATATTTTATGTCAGTTATTATTATAACCTATAGGAATTTCGTAACTTAGCAGTAACTCATTCATACATACAGTGTGTCCCTCCAAAAAGTCATTTTTAGATACGGGTGAACCAAAATTATATGGCGGTTTTATTTATATTTTTTCCAGTCATACTGAAACCGCTGTTGTAAAAAGATTATTTTTCACCGATCTACACTATAAACATAATGGGTGATGTAAATAGATGTTTCGAAAAGTGACTTAGTCTTAAGTAAAATGTCGCAATTCGATACAAACACGAATAATAATTAATGTATAATATCTTACAGTAAAAATACAGATTACGGGTTTTAGGGCAACCCTTAATCATTTCAAAACAAAAATAAACACTATGGTAAACTTCAAACAGTAACAAGTTGGATACTGTTTGTAGAGGGACATATTTTTATTAGTAACTCATAACAGCAATGATGTATTAACTAGTATTATTCATTGAAATCAAACTAAGGTCATTGTTTAGCCTTATTAAAAACTTAATACTAAAATGGTTTTAAAAATAAACTATATTATTTATAAGGAACAGAGATGAAAAGATCATACTAGTTAAGAACTTGTGGCTCTTCAACTGCTCTATGTGTAGCTTCCAAAACAGTTGTAAGTAAAACAGTTGTTGGATATTTAGCAACCTGTTGATACCTAGAATATCCCAGGTACCATATTACACTGGCAATAAGGGCACATACGCCAAGAGTTCTGGCACCCACTTTGAATGTGCAATAGGTACCCGAAATAGAATCATCATTTTCTTGGAATGGAGAAAGCAAATATGAAATAAAATTATTATGCTTAATAGCTTGCGTAAACCTTGAAAATATTTTTGCTTTTATTAAGCCAGGTTCAAATTGTTGAATTTAAAAAATATATTCATTATTTGGTGCCCTTTCAGCGGTATCTTGAATATAAACTGGAGAAAGCCTCACTTGATAGGTACCAAATGTTTTAGGAATAACATAGTCTATAGGCAAAACAGGAAATTCAATATTATTATTTTCCATATTTACCCCTGCACCACCACCTCGACGCAAGCAAACCGTTATTTTGCTTTATTGTGCAATATTCTACTAACTAACTTCCGTATGACGAAAAAAATAAATAAAACCGCCATATAATTTTGGTTCACCCGGTATCTAAAAATGACTTTTTTGAAGGGACACACTGTATGTATAAATAAGTTACTGCCAAGTTACGAAATTCCTATAGGTTATAATGATAACTGACATTATACAGTAAGGCGCCGAGCACTGCGAACATAGGACGATCCTGGACGATTTTGAATGTACCTAAAAACGCCGCACGCATTGCCTATCTTCATCAACAATCTTCCAGCAAACAATTTATTGAACGCGCGTCGGCCGGCCAAGCGATCAATTCAATACGTTTATTTCTGAAATAATTCTTTACTATCGAACGCTCGACAGCTATAGTTGTACTGTGTTAATTATTTGCGACCAAAAAGTTTTTTTTTTAATAAAATAATAATTATTAATAATGGATGTTTACGAATTGGAAGAGAAAATTAAAATTATTGAATGGTATCACCGTGGAAATCCTGTTAGGGGAATTAGGAAATTATTTATTAATTTATTTCCAACCAGGCCGACCCCCACGATTTCCACTATTCACCGAGTCATTAAAAACTTTCTGACATTTGGTTGTTTAACTCCGAGAAAACATAAACATGATAGTGCCCCAGAAGAAAACAACGAAAGGGAAATGAAGGAAATTATGGTAGTGGCAAGTGTTATTGAAAATCCTACAATTTCCATTGCAAAACAGGTTGATTTGAGCAGAAGATCAGTACAAAGTAAGAAAAACCCATGAAATTTTCCCTGATGATCATTTTAGACGAATGCAATTTTGTTAAACTGTAATGGAAATGGAAAATAACAATAAAAATTTTATAAGAAACATTGTTTTTACTGATGAATCGACATTTTCACTTTATGGTTTCACCCAACGATTTTATTCTCTGGGGTCACGTAAAATCACAAATTTATGGTTTCCAGGAGAATAGGGCTAATAATCCACAAGAATTTCAATTACAAATTGAGAATTCTTTTAGGATTATTACCCTTTACATTCTAGCAAATGTCAGAAGGCGTTTTTATAACAATCTTGGTTATTGTTTGGCTCAAGAAGGTGGTTTATTTGAGCATCTTTGATAACTTAAGAGTTTTTCTTTTTTATTCTATGAATGCACATTAATTTATTTTTTTTAAATATCTTCTACGTTCCATTATTTATTTAAGAAAATTCTTTTATTTTATTAGGAATAACTGTTTGGTTCTTAAGACCGTAGCAAACGTTGCGGTCTATAAGCAACTAATTTTAAATTTATGATGATAAGAAATCCGATCGAAGTCGGTTGACGCTAGCTAGCTCCTGCTACTTGCTTGTAAACACTGCATCCTCTTACTGAAAATAAAAACGTAGTATCTACACAACTAAACTGGGCAGATAATTCTTCCGAATTTATCACCGCACTCCCCACCAGTCTCAACAAAAAAATGAGCCACGTGAGGAAACGAGACGGAAATTGAAATGCAAGCCACAAAATTATTATTGGTATTTTATAATTGGGCACATCCAAATTCGTCCAGGAGCCTCCTATGTTCGCAGTACGGTGCGCTTTACTGTATATTATATTTAGGCCTACCGGACCGTATATTTGTTGGTTTATTAATAAATCGTGCACCCTGTAGGACATGACATATAAAAACCCTGTACACGATTAAAAAAGTGCCTTGTATGAAATATATATTCTTTTTATATAAAAAATGCCTAATTTTATTAGTCTAGGGTAACAGGCAGTATTTTGTAATAAATAAAATAAATATTTTTAAGAATTTTTGGCTTTGTTTTATGGTCTCACCCTGTATAGCTGCAAGGTTGGCGCAATGAAAAAAAATGCTTATTTGGACTTCCATAAACAAATACTAAAATTTCAAAAAAATCTGTCGGTGACTCAAATCCATAAGAAGTGTGCCATGTCCTTTAAGTTTAAAAACCGAATCCTCTATTTGCTTTTTTTTTTCGTAAATTTGATAAAATTCTATCGTAAAATCCAAAATTATGCAAAATATCTGCAAAACCGTAAAATTATCGATTTTTTTTAGCCAGTTACATTTTCCCTTCTCCTTGATTTTTAGTATTTCAAATGGGGATATTTATACAGGAATGGAATTGTTGATTAAATCCTTTTGGCCAAGAGGGGTATATACCTCGCTCTGCGTGCTGATTGGTGAACGGGGTACATACCTTTCCCCGCCAAGTAATCAGGCACGTTAAGTGCACTCTAGATCGCACAACCGAGAGGCCAGGCTGCCTCTAGTAGGTATTTGCTCGAAGAATAAATCTTACTTACAAGACAAGAAAAGCCTTGGTCCTGAAGCTTTTAATAAAATTACACTTTGCCTCTTTTTAGGACAAGCTTGCGATTGCCTGCATTTCACTTTCGTTATAAAGTATTCTTCCCTTCTAACCTGTATACTTAGAACAAGGTCATTTAAGGACGGCTAAAAAGGTCCATATTTGTGGCTTACCTCGTATTTAAAATTATTTGAGGAAATTATTTAAATTAAAACGACGGAGACAGGAAATAAAATTAACCGTCTTACACAGAAAAAACATATTATCAAATAGAGTATTTAGATATTTTTGTTTATATTTATTTAAATTGAGATTACCGATTCTTATTTGAAGAAAGCCACCTTAAAAGAAGTATTTCAAAATGATTAATAAAATTATTTCATATCCTCAGAATATATTTTCACTTTAAAAATACAGTCTAAAGCTAAGACTTTCATGATTTTGGTTTGAACTTCTTTGTTCTTCAGTTTAAAATAACATATAATTTTACTTTGAATTTCAGTTACTTTTAAAATAAAAACTGGTCATTTACAATTAAAATGACATATCCTTTAAAGAACGCGTCCTGTATGTTCAATTTGAAACATTTGGATTGCTCAATTTGAGAATATATTTGCAATATAATCTAAATATAAAATTTTTAAATTCGGAAATTTTCATTTCTAGAAAGTCCACCTACGATGTACCCCGATTGGCACCGGAAATTCGCGGTGCTTGGTTTTTCCCGTTCATTCTTGTGATTATAGATCAAGGTGAAGGGTATAGCGAATTTAAACGGACTGTTCTAGTCCCGTTGCACGTGTTTTTGTTTTGGATGTTTGTACGATTAAATAATGGGAGTTAAAGACATTTTACAACAATGGGGATGTGATAGTGTTATTCAAGCCTAGGTAAGTATTTACACTATTGTTTTATAAAACTGTTGTCCAAAAAACCAAGGGTCGATAGATCTCAATTGTCACCAAAACAGGCATTTTTATTTAAATAAACTTCCTATAGGAGCATACGCTTTTGTTTCATAACTAAAAATGTTTATATAAAATGTTAGATATTAACTGACTAAAAAAACTACTAAGTACATTGTATAAACCATTAATATTGTTACAGGCTACAGAATATGAGTACAGAGTGTGATAAAATTCAGTATACCTAACAAACAATATATACATACAGTAAAGCGCAGAGTACTACGAACATAGGACGATCCTGGACGATTTTGGATGTACCTAAAAACGTCGCACGCATTGCTTATCGATCAATAATTTTCGGCAAACAAATTTATAAGACGCGCGTCGGCCGGCAAAGCGATCAACACAATACCTTTGTTCCTGAAATAATTCTTTACTATCGAACGCTCGACAGCTATAGTTGTACGGTGTCGATTATTTGCGACCAAAACAATTTTTTTTTAAATAAAATAATAATTATTAATAATGGATGTTCACGAACTGGAAAAAAAAATAAAACTATTAAATGGTATCACCGTGGAAATCCTGATAGGGGAGTTAGGGAATTATTTATTAATTTATTTCCAACCAGGCTTACCCCACAATTTTCACTATTCACCGAGTCATTAAAAACTTTTTGACATTTGGTTGTTTAACTCCAAGAAAACATAAACATGATAGTGCACCAGAAAAAAACAACGAAAGGGAAATGAAGCAAATTATAGTAGTGGCAAGTGTTAGTGAAAATCCTACAATTTCATCAATACAATTGTACAACAGGTTTAAATTTTGAGAAAAGGGACGGGAAAGAGTGTTTAAAAATGAATACCGATCCTACAAACAAAAAAAAACCCATGAAATTTTCCTGATGATCTTTTTAGACAAATGAATTTTGGAAACTGTAAAAAAAAAAAATGAAAATTTCATAAGAAACATTGTTTTTTATGGTCTCACCCAACGATTTTTTTCTCCAGTAAAACACAAATTTATGGTTTTCCCGAAGAATAGGGGAAAAATCTACAAGAATTGAATTACAAATTGAAATTTTTAGATTATTACCCTTAACATTCTAGCAAATGTCGAAGGAGTTTTTTGACAATCTTGGTTATTGTTTGGCTCGGAAGGTGGTTTATTTGAGCATCTTCGATAACTTGAAAGATTTTATTTTTATTTTTTGAATGAATTTAAATTTTTTTTTAAAAATATCTTTCGTTCCATTATTTATTTGAGAAAATTTTTTATTTTATTAGGGGAAAAAGTTTGGTTTTAAAAAGTAGCAAACGTTGGGGGTCGTAAAAATAATTTTAAATTTATGGCTGATAAGAAATACGATCGAAGACGGTTGATGCTAGCTAGCTTCTGTTACTTACCTATAAACACTGCATATTTTACTGAAAAAAAAAACGAGTAACAACTAAACTGGGCAGATAACTCTTTAGAATTTATCACCGTACTCCCACCAGTCCCAACCAAAAATGAGCCACGTGAGGAAACGAGACAGAAATAAAAACAAGCCACAAAATTTTATTGGTATTTTAGAATTGGTATATCCAAAATCATCCAGGAGCCTCCTATGTTCGCAGTAGGTGCGCTTTTCGTATACCTACCTACATGTCTAATAAATTGTATATTTTTAGGTATTATTTTTTAAAAAGAATTTTTTATTTTAACTATTCAAAAAAACTTAAAAGAATTGAAAGGCATTGGGCGCGTTACATTTTTTTAAAAATTGCCAATAGGAATATGGGTAAATAAATTGATAAAAATATTCTGAGCAAACTGTTTTAGTTAAGTATATTATTTTAAAAAATTTTTACTCCTGTGGGCCCATGGACCCCA
>JAHBCN010012633.1:0-26265 GCA_019359885.1 Listronotus oregonensis
CGATTGAGCATTAATCTCACTAGTAGCAATTACATTATTTGCAATAATTACTGCTTAGAAATGTATTTATAATTTTTTGGGTGTAATTATTAAAACTAAAAAAAAATTGAGTTTACTACATTCATTAGCATCGTTTGTAGTTTTTGAGTACATGTCGCACTTGTTTGTACCTCCATTATTTTCGTAATACATTTTGCTCGCATCAATAAAAATTTTTTGTTACTACAAAACTACAACGATTGACATTCACTCACTAGTAGCAACTACATTATTTGCAATAATTACTGCTCAGAAATGTATTTATAATTTTTTTGGTCTAATTATTAAAACTACAAAAAAATTGAGTTTACTACAATCATTAGCATCGTTTGTAGTTTAAAATAAAATTTAAAAAAGATATTTTTTAAAGCGGGTTCCAGCGTGATGGAGCTCTTAAGTGCCATTTACAGAAATGAAACGAGATTTTGGATTATAGAGGCGGTTAACATCTATATAGAGAATGTCGGCTTACGGCATTAAAGAGGCGAGTTCTTTTAAAAGTCTCCTGATTATTTTGTATTTCTCGTGTATGTAAATTTTTCTGAAAGTGCTATTGTTAGTGTACAATGATCGGCATTTATATGTGTAAAATTGTGCAAAACCATTCCTTTGAAATCGAATAAGAAATTTTGGAAAAGTTGAGTGTGGGATATTTTACATACTTTTGAAGAAGTGATTACCGTTCTTTGGCAACTGTGCAAAAATCATAGTTTTTAAATCTATTAAAAAATTTTAAAAATAGCTGAGTGGGGAGGGGTTATTACTTATTTTTGGATGTGTAATCACTGGTTTCTGGCAACTGTGCAAAAATCGAAATTATGTGTGCAAAACTGTGCAAAAATCATAACTTTAAAATCCATTAAAAAAGTTAAATAGTTGAGTGGGTAAGGGGCTAGCGTTAAGTCCCCCCAGGTAAATTAATTCTTGACGGTCCCACAACATTCGACTTACTGTTTATTTGGTTTACTTTCCATTTACACTTGTAGACAACAACAAAAATGACTTTAGCATTTTATGTACGCTGGTAAAACAGAACCTTAACAAAATAATGGAAAAGCAAATTAAGCATCAATTCTAATTTTGCAAATATTGATTTTAGGTATTTACACAAAGAATTCAAGATAATTTACCTAGTATTTTTCGTAAATAAAAACCAACTAAAAAGCAACAAGAAAATGTAAAAGAAACACTATTAGTCTATTACCAAGAATTTACAAACAAAATTTTTGTCACCTCCAGTATTTTTAGTTATTTGTAAAAATCAAAATTATATTGTCTTCCTACGGAATTAACTAATATATCGCTTTTTAGGCAAAAGCGTCCCCTTAAATTAAACCAAAAACTTTTTTTCGTTCCGTCTCTTTGCAAATGAAAATATATCATGGCGTTTTTTTTTTGTATGAACAAAAGGGTCTTAAATATTGAGATAAAAAGAGATAAATTACTTGTCAAGATATTAGTATCATTTTATTCTTTCCTTATTTCCTACCTATTCAAGTAATAAATAAACAATATGATGTGTTCTTTACGTTGACGGGCCAAACCAGCTGTGTGAAAAGACACGATGAAAAATGATTTTTCCGGGATATCTGGCAATACGTAATAAAGCTGAGTCAAATCCAAAACGTGACAGTGTAGTTAACAATCCTTGTTCTGTATGTGACTGAAGAGAGCGCATTCAGATTTAGAATTGATGAAAACCGATTTTCCTAGTACGTTTTTCTTATCACAGGTTAACCATGATGTTTGTTTAACTAGGATAAAATGGTTTAAATATTCTATATTAATTTAAAAGCGGCAAGCGACAATGTTGGAAAAAATTATTGAAGTTTTTATACACGGTTACCAGAGCTGGGTAGGAATCGAATCCAGAAATCGATTCTTTTTAAAGATCCTAACGCTGGAATCGATTATTTTTTAAAAATAGGATCCGTTATCCGGATTTGTTATATAATTTTAAAATAATCCGAAATCGATATCTTATATTCGGTTCGGAATCGATTTCTTATATTTCTAATTTGGGATAAATGCCAAAATCCGCCGTGATACGCCATTTTAAATTTCTAAATTTTCACCCAGGATTCTTAATTTTTAAATTTTGACCTAGCCCCCCTAAAGTTCTTATATCCCGAATCAGACAAATTGGTTTATAAATTGCAAAAGCCGCCATTATAAACCTTTTATTTTAAATTTCCAAATTTTTACCTTAGAGTCTTAATTAGCATCACATTAATTTTCGGAAATTAAGATTAAAAAAAAATTAAAACATTTGCCTATTAAGATCTTGAAATAAGGAAACACACCTAACATGTGATCTTTAAAATATGTTGTTTTTTAGGTCCGGGGAAACAACACTCAAATAAAACATTTTTTTTTTCTTAACCATAGAGTGTGGAATCCAAAAACGGGCATACATTTTACTTGCATTTATGATAAAAGTTCTGATTGCTCGATCTTCATAATTTTTGTTATCCTTGAGAGAGCCCTGAGGGACTTTTGAATCGAACATTTAATTATTTTTATTCAGGTTGTTATCCAAAAATGAATTTAAAATTTAAATACATTTTTATATTCCGTAAGCAAAGAAATTATTAAACGATATTGGTGAAACCTCCTGTAAAATTAAAATAAGATGTTCCATTTATAAGTCGCTTGAGGTTATTTCAGTAATCACATTTAAAAACCTCATAAAAATCTAGCATTGCAAGTTTTAAAATACAGTTCGAAAAAATGTTTCATTTAAGGGTGGATTCATGTTGATCTAAGAGATAACATTTTCAAATTTTAAAGAATATTTACTTAAAATTTGGCTAAGAGTTACAGCACTTCAAAATTAGGCTAAAATTATACAGGGTGTTAATTAATTGAGTACCGATAATACAGGGTGTGAATCCTCGGGTAATTTTAAGGAGAAAAGTTCATATCAACATATGTCCTAAACCTCTTAGTTTTTGAGCTACATGGTGTTAATATTTTAAGAAAAAAGTGAGTTTTTCATCATATTTTGTTATCATTCTTAGATATTTTTATGAAATATTGTACACATCTTTTCATCATTAAGTAGCATTTTTTGACGTAAAAGATTTTTTTTTAAATTTTCACCAGTGACGTCCGTACGGGGTTAAACTGATTTTTCCAAAGACCAAAATTATTTTTAAAATTTCCATTTATTTTGGAACAAATTTGGTTCTTAGACTTACTTTTCTACGACGTACTGTTTTCGCGTAAAAAAATAAAAACCAAAAAAAAAATTTTGCGACTGTTTTTCGTATTTTGTTAAAATTTAGTTGGCACACTTTTTTTGGTACAAAATCTAAATTTTCTACTTTCACCAGTGATGTTCGCGTAGGCATGATATTGAATATTTGAAAAAAAAAACGATAAGCAAAGAGAAATGCCCTCTTAAAGCCAATGAAATAAAAAGAGTTAGTAGGCTGGGTAATGGAGAAGCGCCATAATTTAAGATTTTAAATTAATCGTTTTACTAAATAAATCTCGATTTTTAAAACAAAATTGAAAAAAATCAGAGGCGTACAGTTTAATTTTTGTCCCAAAAAAATATTTTAAATCATAGTGGGTGCCAACTAAATTTTAACAAAATACCAAAAATAGTCGCAATGAACTGAAGAGAAAAAAATTTTGGTTTTTATTTTTTTACGCTAAAAGGTACGTCTCACGAAAGTAAGTCTAGGAACCAAGTTTGCTCCAAAATAAATGGGGATTTCAAAAATAGTTTTGGTCTTTAGAAAAATCAGTGACGTACCATTTTTTCTTCAAAAATTGTCAGTTCAAACCCCGTACAGACGTCACTGGTGAAAATTTAAAAAAATCTTTTACGTCAAAAAATGCTACTTAATAACGAAAAGATGTGTATAAAATTTCATAAAAATATCTAAGAATGATAAAAGATTATGATAAAAAACTCACTTTTTTCTTAAAATATTAACACCCTGTAGCTCAAAAACTAAGAGGTTTAGGACATATGTTGATATAAACTTTTCTTCTTAAAACCACCCGAGGATTCACACCCTGTATTATCGGCACTCAATTAATTAACACCCTGTATATCGTGGCTCGGGCTCCGTGCAAAAATCTTTGACGCATGATTAATCATTTGAATTATGTAGTTTCATTCATATCGTAGTTACCATTTGTATCATTAATTCCCAAATCTTAAAGTATCTGGAAAAACATAAGATCTTACATGATAGACAATATGGATTCCGTCACAGTAGATCCACAGCTGATCTTCTTTCCTTTGTCTCACACAACTGGAACAAGTCCCTTGAGTTTCTTGGTGAATCCCAGATCGTTGCTCTTGACATATCCAAAGCTTTCGATCAGGTCTGGCAAGATGGGCTTCTTAACAAACTTCCTTCTTACGGTCTTCCACCTAAGTAGTAGTAGATGGTTATTCCTCCAGCTTCTACCAAATTAATGCTGGGGTGCCCCAGGGCTCAGTGCTGGCACCCACGCTGTTTCTTCTTAACGATCTTCTCTCTTCCACAATCAATCCCATTCATAGTTTTGCTGACGATAGTACCCTCCACTCTAGTATTCAATTTCTTAAGCCACCGTGTAATCCTGATTTCGAAAACAAGCACAGGTCAATGCAGATATCTCTTTCACAAGACCTTAAACTTATCTTGGATTGGGGCGCCAAAAATCTTGTTCAGTTTAATGCCTCAAAAACACAGTCATGTTCGCTGTCGCGAAAAAAGTCTACAAATGCTCATCCCTTACATATGAGCGGCCAAGTTCTGCCGAACAAAGAGTCGTTTCATCTTGTCGGCGTTACTTTTGAGAATAACCTCAACTGGCACAAACACATTTTATCCATAGACTCGGCAGCTTCAAAAAAGATTGGATTTCTCTTCCGAGCCAGAAAATATTTCTCTTCTTCCAATCTGTACACTCTGTATGTATCCCAAATCAGACCCTCTTTAGAACATTGTTCTCATGTCTGGGGAATGGCGTCCCCTACAACACTTAGCATTCTGGACTCCATTCAAAGAAGAGCCGTTCGTCTTATTAATGATCCAACGCTCACAGAAAGGCTTCCTCTTCTTGCCCACCATCGAGCTGTAGGGGATCTGTCGCTCTTCTATAGGTATTTTCACGGCTTCTGCTCAGAGGAGTTGGCCAGTATAATTCCTTCTCTGGCAGCTCCCAACAGAGCAACCCGTAGTGCAACTTTTATGCATCCTTTTACAGTTCAGTTAGAGAGGCCCCGAACTTCCCGCTTTCTTCGTTCCTTCATCCCTAGAGTGTCAAGACTATGGAACCTGCTGCCCGCAGAAGTTTTTCCTTCTCCTCCCAATCTCCAAAAATTTAAGTCCCGTGTGAACAAACTCCCTCTCACCACACTGAAGACACCCACGGTACGTTAGTACTTAGGCATCAGCCTTCGTGGACTGTCCCAAGATAAAAAGTATAAAAACTAAAAATGATCCGGATTCGTGATCCAATAAATAGGAATTGATTCCCTGGATTCGATTCCATTTTTCCTTAAAAAAGAATCGTAATTCGTATTGGTGATTCTATTTCTTTACGAGGATCCGGATCCGTGAATCGATTCCTTTTTTGAAGGATCCGTTCTAGCTCTGATGTTTACATATTCCGGAAAAAAAAATCCTTAATTCCACAGAAATGTCTGGTACATTTTTAAACTGCTTAAAAGCTAGTAATATTATAAAAACTCGGTTAGGTTTTGTTTGCTGATTAAATTATAATCTCGTATATTAGCACTGTAAGTTGGTGAATAATTTAAATGGGCTAAATAGAGTGTAAATTCGGTATTTTACTAATAAATTAATTCATAACGGTGGATATATAAATTATTTTTTTAATTGATCTGACATTCTAAAAATAACAATATTTTTACATGATAGGTACAGTACGGGGTATTTTAAATTAACTATTTACCTTAGGGTTTTAAAAACAATTTGACTGAAAAGGGCCATTATACAGGGTCCTGCTATAGTGCATTAGGCATCCATAGCTCCTATACCAATAATGTTAGGAATTTAGTTCAAAATCAGACCTATACTGTACATAGGACTGTATTCGGAAACATAGTTTTGCATATACAGGGTGGTTCAAAGAGTATGACGACATAAAATTGATTTTTTGCATATTTTAGTTTTTGTTGTGTTTTTTTTTTAATTTCCATATGTATTTTTTACTTTAGTAGTTTACGGGCAATTAATTAAAAACAATTAAAAATTGTTTTTTACGCCTAAAAAAAGGTTTTAAAAACACGGTCTTAGATCTGTTTGTCCTAGCTTTTTCGTCTGAAATTTAATATAAGAAGTCGATATCTTAATATTAAGTAGTTTTTTCTTATTTTATATCAACCCTTATATTAAAAAAAATTAAAGTGTTGGTAGGGGGCCGCTACCCTTTAGCCAGAACTTGACTTTTATCTTTAGGGGTCCTTCAAGGACAATTACACAAACTTTCAAGATGCCTTAAGAACCTATTCAAATTTTTTTACCAGCTTTCGAACTGAGACCTCTTGTATTAGGTACATTTCCGACTCTAAAGCTCGGACAAATCAGATCTAAGACTTTTTTTTTAATAACTGTTTTTAGGCATGCAAAACAATTTTTTAATGTTTTAAATATTTTGCTCGTAAACTACTAAATCCAAGTTATGGATGGGAATGGGGATATTTCAAATATTAGAAAAAGAATTGATTAACACCATTCTTGCATTCGATTTTTTTGTTTATAATGTCTTTATTATTTACAAACACATTAAATGCATTTGTGTAGGTCACATCATCTGGAAACTAATGAGCAATAATCTGGTTGCTCCTTGCACTTAACCTCAATAGTATTTTTCTAAACAGCAGATTCCTTAAATATACAAATGCTACTTCTAATTATTCTACATTTTTATTGTTGAGGTTGTTGTTGATGCAATATAAATATTATTGCAAGTAAAAAAATAACTTAACACTTATAGTTTATATCAAAGGCATATTGATTATGAATTAGAAAATAATTTTATGCTTGGTTTCATTTTGCATTCTAATTATTGTACTTTAATGCAAAAAAGTATATCCTAAATTTACATAATACTCTTAGCTACATAATAACAATCAACATATGTACTTACCCTAATAAACCACTTGTTAATGATTAAAGCGGAAAAAACATTTTATTTCTATATAACAACTGAACCAAGAGGTAATCTCTAATTAGATTAGTATAATGCGCACGCGATCTAGCATTATTATTGATGATTGTCTGATGGTAAAACTTAAAAAAATGTATTGAGTCAATGGAGAGATTTCATGATAGCCAGAAGTCCGTTAAATACTTTGACGTTACACGTTATTACTTGGGGTCTGTCCTGACCCATGGTACTTTCAATAGTTGGTGACTCGAAAACGTATTTAACGGCGTCGATAAGGTAAACGTATCGACTGAAAAGAAAAGCGAAAAGAATATATAGTTTTCATTTTAAGTCCTATATAGACTTTTCACATGCTTTTTCTTATCGCGTGAAGTGCTAAGGTAGACAGAGCTCAACAATAAGCAGAAATTCTATTTCATTACATACTCGTCATTGAAAATAAGTATACTAAGTAAAAAGGGAGGTAAATACTCATTTGGGTACAATATATTTTAATAATTTTATGTTTGTATTTGGATCAGTATAAAAATCAAAATTTAGTTCTCTTTTAAAAGGAAAAAAAAATAAAAGTAGCTAAAAAGGTTTGGTTTGAATGGCGGCCGCCCTTGCTTTTATAATTGGGATGTTTGGGAAAAAAGTCCAATAAAAAAAAACCCGTTGTTAAAATTTTTTCACATTTTTTTTTTTTTCTTTCAAAACACCAAGCATTCTTATCGGGAAAAATATACAGGGTCATTCCTAAGTTGACGGTTTTTTTTTAAATGTTTTAAAACCCCCTAAAAAAAACAATTTTTTTAAAAAACTTTTTTAAAAAACTAAAAAAAAGAAACTTATATTCATTTGGGTTTTTGGGGAAAAGGCCCTGTTTTAAAAATTGTCACCGCCCAGGAAGTTTTCTGGCTGAGGTGCTTGAAACGTTGAACGTGTTTTCCCCCCCAAAGTTTTCCCTTTACTTTTTTTACTTAAACCGACTTGTTATTTTTTGGGTTTTTTAAAAAATATATTTAAAAAGTAACTTTTTTAAATTTTTTTACAATTAAAAAAAACCTCAACGGAATCACCCTGTATATGTATAAAAGAGTGTTAGACAATAGCTAATATATGATTATGTGTTTACTCAAATCGAAAGATCAATAACAGAATTTAGTTAAATAAATGGGTTAAAGTCCTTGATTTCTTATACACTCATTGACTTTTTTTGGAATTCATCTCATGAGGTGGTCTCTATCCTTTTGGGGTATCCTATTCCATCCTACCTCTGACCCATGTCCAAGTGCTGTCAGAATTTGAGGGGGTTCTGTAAGTTTAACAACCTACGACCTGAATGTTCCACACCCTGTTAGATCGGACAGCGAGAGAGATCAGGCCGGGGTAAGTAATTAATGTGGTGTTGTTACTGAAGTCTTCGTTTCTCTGGCCACATGTTGCCTGCGTTGTCGAGTTGAAAAATTAAGTTTTTGATTTTCTTAAGATATGGAAGGACTACTTTTCCGAATATACCAAGGGACGTAGTGTTAACTTTAATAAAGACTAAAGGCATGGGCGTATTTGGGGGGGCAAGGAGGGGCAGCTCCCCCCTCTTGCTTGATGATTAAAAGCTTAAAAATAGTTTAAAGTTTTAAACTGGATTTCAAAATATTTTCGTCTAAAAATATATGTTGAAAATATTAATAACTTAATTAAATTAAGTCACTTTTAAATCCAGGTCCCTAGGTCAAAGGCTCCCAAAGGTTACATTCATGCGACTTTTACCAGAAGTCAAACAACCCCCATATTGGGACAAAGTGAAAGCCCCTAACTCGGTCTTCGGCTTTCTCGTATCCATACCTAATAACTAATAACATCTTAAAAGGAAAAAAAAAGATCGGTTTGTTTTGTCCCAATTTCTCTACGCCAGCCTCACAAAAGCCCTCAGTTCGACCAATCTCAAAAGTAAAGAATATAACAGGTTGTCGCAATCGCTAAACAAAACAACGCATGGAAATATTATTAAAAAAAAAGATTTATAATACCAGGTGCTTTAGTATACCGTATTTAAAATGTTTTTTTTTATTTGATAGGACGGATGAGTGTACATATAGTGTAAAAAAAGATTAATTGAAATACTTTATGAAAATAAAACTTAAATTGCATTGTAGTTTTTTAATGCCATTGAGGACGAAACATCATTTATAGCTGATGCAAAATGAGGATGCGGAATTACAAGGGAATTCTTTCCTTGTTACGTGAATACCCACTTTCCCAAAGTATTACTTTGTCAATGTTCCGTCATAATATTACACAAAGTTCAATACACATACAGCGATGTCAAAATAACGTTGTCGTTATAGGTATGAATTTTGTTCCTTAAACCTCTCTACTAATAAATAACATGTGTCAATATTTATTTATATTATTATTGTTGTTTGTGTTTTAAATTAAAGGCAGCTTTTTTCGGTTTAAACAGTGACGACATGAGTGTTAAAAAAAGTTATTTTATTATATTGGGAAAACTGCCAATTAGCTTCAGTTTCGTTATAGGAATGTTTTTTTAAAAATTTAGCATAATAGAATACATTTTTTTTTCCCTAATAATGCTATTAGCACATTATTATTTTCTGTAAGTAATAGTGATCTTAAAATAAACCTTGTTTTTTGATGCTTAATAACATTCACTTCTTTTGTTCTCAAAACTGCTGTCATATCGTTCACGAGCTTTTTTGACGTTTTTTTTTTAATTATAGTCTAACCCAGTAAAATTAATAATGAAGGTTATAAAAACAGCAACTTACTTTTGACATTTATGTTGCGTAATAAACATTTATCAAGGGCGGTCAAAAGTGTGTTAAATAGATGTATACTGTCAAAGAGGTGCGGGATGTTAATCTTTAAGCGATCTATCAGGTGAAAAGCAATTAAACCTTAACTTTATTTACCGGAATGACTATGAAGCATAGGCAACAAATCTAAAAGAATAAGAAGATGCATCAGTTTACTGACTAAAGGTAATCAGAACAAGCGATAGAAAGTTGATTCGAATTAGCATTGCCACTGTATCCTCTCCAATTGCAGAACGGTAAAGTATTAACTCAAAAAAAATAATCATAATTTCATTTTGGGTGATTTCATGGTTAAACTGAGTTTAAACGACTTAATCGGTAAATTAATATTCGTATCGAAAATTTTTCCTTGACACAAAAAATTACTATTAAATGTGGAAAGAACTTATTAATTTTAATTATCAGTAAAAAATGTAATTACAAAAAAATAAAAATATATTTTAAGAACATAGGCCAATTTTAGTTTGCAAAAAAATGTTTAGTAAGGGTAACAAACCATTAAGGGATATATAGAAACATGTAAAATAAATAGGTAATTATTTTACTTTAGGCCCGACCTAGAATAAAAGCCTGCTTTTCTAGATTTTATTTTGGGTTTAATGGGTTTGTGTTGTCAGTTGCATTTTTACTTTTAACACTCTGTTTTTTAAAAGGGAGATCGTGCGTTTAGGAATATTCGAGGCCATTTTTTTACACCATTCGCCAAAGAGTGAGCGCAAAATTGCAATTTTTTCCCCCAAAGAGGTAAGAAAATACATACAAGTATGTATTTTATACCAAAAAAACTTGTCGAAAAAAATAGGATGAGCATTGATTTTCGTTTTTGCAAATTTTCAAAAAACCACCCTATTTAGGGGTTGGAAAGCTCCAAACGAAGAATTGCGAAAATAGCAGGGATTAAAAGTTATTCTTACTGCGATTTTGTTTCGAGTTGACCTTGAAAAAGGAAATAATACATCTCCATTATTAAGAGGTTTTAAACCAACCCCATGGACTATGGGGGTTGAATCACCCCTAAGAAAATAAAATCATATAATTTAAAAATTGCAAAATGTATATAAAGCAGGTGTACCTAGATTTTTAAAGTTTATTTTAAAAACAAATTTCTGAAGGGGGGATATTCATCCCCCAAAATGTAGAAAATCATATACAACTTAAAATTGAAAAAAAATTTAGAGGTTTTTGGATATCCAAAAGGTATTAATTAACATAAAAAACCCCGTTCAGAGTGAGTTTTGATAATAAACCACCCCCAAAATGAGGGTAGACACCCAATTATTAGGAAAATTAAATAAAATGTTAGCTTATAAAAAAAAATTTTAGCTCGTATTTTTTAACCAAGCATATAAAACAACCATTTTTAGTTTTTGAGTTCATTTTTTAAAAAACCACCCTTACAAGGGGGGAAATTCATCTAACTTACTGTATAACTACGTAAAGTATTTAATTTATTTCGTATTAGAAAACATATGAATATATTTTTCCGATTTCTAAAGTTGCATAAAATTTATATATTTTGGGGAATAAATTTCCCCCTTTTTGCAAGAAAAGCTTTAATCAGAAAACTCAAAAAATCTAAGAAGGCCTGTTTTTATACTTTTGGGAAAAAATATAAGGCCAAAAATACTTTTGCTTAACATTTACTTACATTTTATTTAATTTTTATCATAATAAGGGTGGTTTTTGATCGAAACTCACTCTGAACGTTGGTTTTATGTTAATATCAATTTGAGATAAGTATCCTAAAACATCTAAATATTTTTTTACAATTTTAAGTTGTTTATGATTTTCTATATTTTAGAGGGTAAATATACCCCCTTCGGGTGGTTTTGGTTGAAAGTGAACTCGAAAAATCCAGATACAGCTGCTTTATATTCTCGGATCAAAAAAATACGAAGCTAAGACTTTTTTGAAAAAGCATGCTGTTTATTCAATTTTTCGTATTGATAAGGGTGTTTTCCCCCCCTTAGATAAGGGTAGTTGATTATCATATATATTTATTTTTTATTAGACATTTCCTGAAAACCAGTTTCTTGCCATTTTTAAAGTTGCAAATTATTTTATATATTTTATAATATGATTGCCCCCTCACATAGTCCATCGGGGTTCGTTTACAACCCTATCAGAAATAAAGATGTATTATTTCATTTTTCCAAGGTCCATTCGAAACAAAAATCGCAGTGAGAATAACTTTTAATATTACTGTTATTTTTGCAATTCTTAAAAATTTGCAACTTTTCAATCCCTAAATAGGCTCGATTTTTGAAAATTTGCAAAAAACGAAAAGCCGTGGTCATCCTATTTTTTTTGCGGCGAGTAATTTGGTATAAAATACATATCTGTATGTCTTTTCCTCACCTCTCTATGAATTGTGAAAAAACAGGTAGTTTTTGCGGTCACTCTTTATGTGAAAATCAAATATATACAAGTTTTTGAATAAAATTTGAAGTTCCCTTTAGCAGATTTAAATCGGATTACTACAGTTTATACGCTGAGTCGTCCAAAATACTAGTACAAAATATTTAAACTGCGATTTTAAAAAAAGTTCCCATCGTTGCCCTTTTAGATTAGATTAGATTAGATTATTTGAGCGGAGATGGCAAAAATGATCTCAACCACTGCAACCTTACTAGATTTATTGTGGTTTCTCTTATCGTTCTTTAGAGTACCTTGTCCAGGTCCGTCTTCTTAACTAGACTCCAGAGTCTTAACACTGGCCCTCCAAAATCTTGCCGGTTTTGGCTTTTCCTCACCAAGCCTAGAAACCTAAGCCTACATAGTGCTTCACAGTGGCACCACACATTTCGGCTGTTTTTCAGCCTCCTGGCAGAACCTATTCTTTCCCGGTGCTTGTGGGGTTTCAATGTCCTGTTAGTTGTCCTACCGTTATCCCAGACCTTTCGGCTTGGCTCAATAGGTCCGAGGTAAATTTGGCCGAGCAGGTCTTAATAAACTGCTTTCCCGTCGTTGTCCTGGTGTTTGTCCCACCAGCTTGAAACCCCTTTTACCCAGCTCTTAATAGATGCTTTAAAAAAGGCCTGCCGAGATTCCCAGAATGGCTCAGGGCCTATCATTTCCATGGCTGATCCTCTTTTGGCTGATCGTCGGCCTCCTCGTTACCTGGGTGGCTCGTGGCCTGGTGCCCAGGCTACGGTTTTAAGCCGATTTTTCCAGGGCCTGTATACAGTCCCCACTAGTTTGGAATTAACTTTTGGGAAACTGATGGCCTTCAGGGCCGCTTGGCTTTCTGAGTAAATAACGAGTTTTCCTTTACTCCCTTTTTCTTTAATCAGCACGGCACAATGCATTATTGCTGCGATTTCCGCTTTGGAAAAACCCTGGCGTGCTGACCAAGACTTAAGGTTTTCTTTCTCTAGTAGCCCTTTTAAAAAACATTATAACTAATCATTTTCCGAAAGATCTGCTTTGCAACTTTTAAAGGGTCGAATTATGATTTTTTTTAAAAAATAGTCAATTTTGCGGTTATTTCAAGTTTTTTCTGCGAAAAAAAACCAATAAGATTTTACAAAACCATGATGTTTGTTTCTCGAACCTTTACAAGAGTTCCCCATTGAAGTATCGCCTTAAATTAAAAATTTTTTTTCCCAATAAAAAAAAATGACTATTTTTGTTGTAGTTTGCGTTTTTGCGTTTTTTCGCGTATTTTTTTTATATTTAATTAATTAGGTCATGTATTATGTGACACGCAATGCCTTATAAATGAGTAAGTTGGGGTGCAAAAGGAGACTTATTTAAAAAAAAAAAAATTGAGCTAAAATATGAAGTTAAAAAATTAAAAAAAAAATTTTTGCCAAAAAGGTACAAATGTTTTCCCCTTTTTTTTTTTTTAAATAAACACACTTGTTTTTTTTTCCAATTTTTTTTTTTTAACATTAAATTTCATATTTTACATTTAAATTTAATTTTTGAAAATAAACCACTTGTCCCCCCGCATCTAATTCACTCAAAAAAAAAACATCGGGTCAGTTTTTTTAAAAAAAAAACTCGGTCTATTTCCTTTTTTGTATTAGTATAGTTTTTTAAAAAGTATTGGTTTTTAAGTAACAGTAATAAAAAAAAAAGCAATGATCATTGTATTACGTTTAAAACTGGCAATTTTCCATTTATTTTATTATCATTTTACATGGTAAACAGGTTGTTGTCAGCTGGTTTGACAAATTAACGTATATACAGTTTATTAAAAAAATACATTAAAAAAAAATAATATATTGTTTTACGATTGTCTCGCTGATATGGCATGTGTCTTTATAGTTAATTGTTAATTTTCATTTATAGACAGTGCTCTTTTAAAAAAAATTCAAGTTTATTTTATATTCTATAGAGAGAAGCTTTCAGGAACATAAACCCAATCCATTAACTTTATAGGGTTGATTTAAATTTTCTAGCAATTTTTTTTTTTTCCCTTGAGTGTTAATATACTTGTCACGTAAAGATGGTGCTTAAGCCTGAAAAAGGGAAAAAATATGGTATTTATTTTTTTACCTTAACTTTTTTTGCGTTTTCAACCAAAAAAAAAGGGTTTTTAAAAAAAATTTCTTTGAAATACGGAACGTCCAAATCAAAATAAATATTTGAAGAACAGTAAAATTTAAAAGAATCATAATAATTCAGTTAAATAAATTTAGTATTTAAATAGGTTAACAAGAGGTCTATATGTTTTTTTTTTCAATTTATTGGTCGTTTTCGTTTGTAGGTAGTGCTTGCATAAGTATTTTTCTAAAATTTATTTTATTTTTAGTAGATATGGTTTTTTTTAAAGATGACCTCCAAATTCGTAAGGGTCAAATATTTTAGTCCAGTTTATTAGTGTACAGGGTGTCCAGTTTTCGTGTGTTTTCATATACCAGCTCCCTTACTATAAAAAAAAAAAAGATGGGGTTTGCGGCTTACTGTCCTTTTTTTTTATGAAACTTTCATTGCCGCAACCGAAATTTTAAACCCCCCTTATTTTTCTGACATACAGGGCGATTTTGAAAATTTGTCATTTTTAAACGTCCGCTGTATCTCGATTTTTTGGGAACTTTTCAATAAAGTGAAAATGGATTGTTATAGATTTTTTTACGTAAATTTAGTGGCGTAGGTAGTTTTTTCTAAAAATTTTTTTGTTTTTAAAGGTCGACCCAAACTTATTTTTTTTTAAATGGGACACCCTATATATTATTTTTGTATCCTATTTTTTTAAGAGCTTTTCTAAAATATATCTAATAGTCCATATTTATTTTTTTTTAAAAAGGAAAATTTTTAACATTTTTTGTAAAATTTATCATTTTTCGTCTAGAAGGCTATGCCCGCAAATCAAAACAAAATTAACAACGTCATTTTTATTATAATAACTCTATATTAATACAAAAAACTAAGCAACATTAAAAGAAAATAACATATTAATTTATTTTTATTTATTTAAATTACAAAAATTGCTCGAATTGGGCTCCGTTGTGTTCCAAACACTTTCGACATACTTTTCCCAAATTTTTTGCAATCCATTTAATAAAGTAATTGGCCTACCATGCAGAAGCCTAAACGCTTGATGTGTAGCTTCTCGAAGTTGATTAATATTGTGGTATTGTCTCATATACAGTGCGTTTTTTTAAGACGGGCCATAGGATTTTACATGGTAAATATTCCACTCCATTTGGTCCACTTCCACTACTACTTCATAGCTAAAAATTGAAACAGGTGTAACTTCAAGGTTGAGGAATATTTTACATTAACATTTGTACCAAAGTAACTTCACAAAGTATTAAAAAATTGATTTATTTTCCAATAAAATATAGTTTTTAGTATCCTTGTATATCAAAAATGTTTTCACTGTCACATGTCAGGAAATGTCATTCATATTTCTACAGGAATAAATAAAACCAAAAATCGTGTTTTATTATAAAAACTTCTGTAAAAAGGGTATACTACAACATGCAGTTTAAACCGCAAATAATCCTGCACATTTTTAGTTAGAAAGCTAAATCGTAGGAAAAAAAGACCGCAACAAGAAAAAGGGAAAAGCAAATTTATTTCTTTTTATATGAAATATGTAACAACGATAATAAAAACATAATTCTAAATACATTAGGTGTTTTATTTAAATGTTTTTTTTCAAAGTGACCACCATTTACTGCTAAGCAGTATCCAAGAGAATCGTAAAAATGTCTTCTTACATTGCATAATTGCCGTGGTGTGATATCGCGTGAAGCCTCGATAATTCTAACTTTTAGTTCCCCGATGTGTTCAGGCCTCTCTCTCACATCATCAAAGACTTTTTGAGGACAAATATTCCCAGTAAAAGTAATCTAACGGCGAGATATCTGGACTTCGAGCTGGCCATTTAAAGGGGCCAAATCGTCCAATCCAGCTACCTGGAAACATATTATTTAAATATTCTGTGACTACAGCTGCACTATGAGCGGGCGCTCCATCATGCTGAAATATTATTTCGTGATTTCTATGTCAGTCAACGCAGGACCCACTACTGTTTCTAAAAGTTCTAAATATTTATCAGTTGTTAGTTTTACCATCTATGAAATACGGGCCAATAATTCTATTTCCTAAAATTCCTCCCCAAAAACTTAACCCTCTCACGCCTTGAGTATGCGTCTGGTGAATTATGTAGGGATTTTCGCGAGCCCATATCCTTGTGTTTTGTTTGTTTACGGTTCCGTTGGTAGAAAAAGAACTTTCGTCCGTAAAAAGAATGAATTCGAAATATTTGGATTAGTATTGATTCTATCCATCCAGTACTCACAGAATTCCATTCGGGCAAAATAATCCTGGGGTAACAGTTTTTTGAACATTCCTTACTTTAAAAAAGATTTGAATTTTTCCTGCTTTAAAGCCTTATAGCAGCTACTCCTAGAACCTGTGAAACTATCCGCAAGCTGACTTAGATTTGTCGATGGATTTTCCTCGATCGCCAAGCACAGGTCCATTTTAAAATCTTCGGTTACTACATTGGCGTTTCTTTTGCGTGGTACGTGTGAGTCTTCGATACAACCAGTATTTGTAAACCTTTGATGCAATCGCTGTACGGTACTTTTACTAGGAACAGGACGATCTGGATAAGCTGCAGCAAAGTTATCCACAACTTCTCGACTCGACATTCCCCTTATGTAATTTGAAACCATTTCTACTCGTTCCTGGATAGTGTAAAAGGGCATTATTAAAAAAATGTAACAAATAGTTTGTCAGACAATGACTAGTAGTTTCTTTAATAAAACGCTGGCTGACATTTCCTGATTTGACAGTGACAAAATTTTTGATATACGAGGTTGTAAAAACTATATTTTTTTGGAAAATAAATAAATTTTTTTAATACTTTGTGAAGTTACTTTGGTACAAATGTTAATGTAAAATATTCCTCAACCTTGAAGTTACACCTGTTTCAATTTTTTTAACATAAAAGTAGTAGTGGAAGTGGAAAAAATGGGTGGAAAAATTTACCATGTAAATCCTAGGGCCCCGTTTTTAAAAAAACCCCTTTATATCGGGTTTGTCATAAACCCCCATAAAAAAAAATCCAACACAGAAAGATCTGGGGATCTTGGGGCCACTGACAGGTCCATTCGTACCAATCCATTTATCTGGAAATGTTGTTTCTAAATATTCTCTCACTATTTGAGCATTGTGACTCGGAGCACCATCTTGCTGGTAATAAATATTATTTAAATCGGCCAAAGGAACATCCTCTAATATTTCCATTAGTGCATCTCGCATTTTTTCCCTGGTGTCTATTTCCGGTTAGCGTTCCTTCATAGATAAAATACTTAATTTTAGTGCCAAAAATGAAGCATGACACGCTAAATCCAAACCGACCTTGACGTTCTCGAGGAAATATTACATATTGGTTCTTTTTGGGACCATTACCTTGAGTTGTTTCGGTTTAGAATACCAGAACTGGTAAAATAAGTCTCGTCTGACCACACCACCTTTCTTTCAAAATTTGCATTTTCCTGCAACATTTGTAGGTCCCAAAACAAAAACCCTACGTTCCATCACCGGGATGCAAATGCTGGAGAGATGGTATTTTTGAATGGTCTAAACTTATTTTTTTAGTATTAACGAGTTTTTGATTTTTTAACCCCAACCATATCATATATTTTTCCATGATATGGATGGTTTACCCGACAGAAGCCAAAACATTTATTTCATGTTCTTCCTTGTTTTCCTTGTTGTAAAAATTAGGCCTTGTTTTTTAAAAGATCCGTGTTAATGAGATTGGCTTTGATTTTTGAAATATTCTTTTTAGTTGATTTTTCTGGATACCTACGAAATAATTAGATATGTAAAAAAAGTAATAATAATGATTAAAACTTTTATATTTATTATAATAAATGTTACATATCAATTTTTTTGTTAATGCTGAATATTAGCAATGAAAATTATTCAAATAATCAGATATGCTCACTTATAATAAAAAAACATCCTATAATATATCATTGTTGAAGGCTACTTCTTAACCTATGGTATTAAATCTATTAAACCTTACCGATTAAAATAAAGCTACGAGGCGGTTGGCGTCTTCATTAATTGGATAAAACAAACATACATATCTGTTTTTCATAATTCTCATATCTATTATTTTGTGCCATGTGGAACAATTTTTTTTTCAAAAAAAATAAAAAATAAAGTAAATTTCAACAATAACAAAAACCCAAAAACCGGATTGACCATCGGAAAATGATAAATTTTACAAAAAATGTTAAAATTTTCCTTTTTAAAAAAAAATATGGACTATTATATATTTTTGAAAGGCCTGTGAAAGGGGGAATAAGATAAAAAATAATATATAGGTGTCCCATTTAAAAAAAATAAGTTTGGGTCGTAACCAAAAAAAAAACTTTTTAGAAAAAAACTACCACGCCACTGAATTTAAAAAAACTCTATAACAATCCATTTTCCTTTATTGAAAAGTTACCAAATAATCGAGATACAGGGGACCGTCAAAAATGAAAATTTTCAAAATCGCCCTGTATGTCAGAAACTAAGGGCTATGAAAATTTCGTTTGCGGCAATGAAAGTTTCATAAAAAAAATAGACAGTAAGCCGCAAACCCCATCTTTCTATCTTTTATAGTAAGGGAGCTGGTATATGAAAACACACGAAAACTGGACACCCTGTACATTAGGGTGGAGTATCGGTTATAGGTAAAAAAATTATTTCATGAAAATAAAAATGCCTGATCTTGGGAAAGTTGTAGTATATAAAATAAAGATTTTTTAGCTTTTTGTTCTGTTTTTAAGGACATCCTTTCCACCGCCACCAGTTTTTTTTTAAATTTGGATTTTTTGTTTGAAAATAAAGATGCCTGATATTGAAAAAGTTTCACTTTAGCAATAGCCGATTTTTTGATTAACCTTTTTTTCGGGCATCCCTTCCACCGCCACCATTTTTGTTTTTAAAAGTACAATTTTTTACAAGTAAATTTCAGGTCAGGAGGCATGTTACATCGATGATTAAAAAGTGCAATAGATTTAGGGACAAATACTAACATTTTTAAATCCAAAATGACCTATTTTACTGGCATAAAGGTGTTTTCATACATTCTGATCATGTGCTTATTTTATAAAAGTGTTTATCTTCACGACTGCAGGCAATTTACTGCTCCAAATCAGGAAAATATTGTTATCGAAGTAGATGGCGGCGGGATTGCTTAATGCATTTATTCAAATTTTCAACTCGATTTTCCGAAAATCACGTCCGGTTTATCTCGGCTTGTAAACTTACCGTTAAGAAAATGTGTTATTTTCCTACTAGCAGTATCAAGTTTGTATAATGTTTTAGTTGGTTCACTTAACTTGCGCGGTACGTATGACATAACATTTGTATTTATTTTGGGACAGTCCACGGAGGTTGAGGCCTAAGTAATAACGTACCGTGGCTGTCTGAAGTGTGGTAAGAGGGAGTTTATTCACACGAGATTAAAATATTTGGAGATCTGGAGGAAAGGGGAAAACTTCTGCAGGTAGCGTAGTCGGAACACTCTAGGGATGAAGGAACGAACAGTGAGAAGTTTGGGGCCTCTTAAGTTGAACTGCAAAAAAATAAAGTGGCATGGTGTTGCTCTGTTGGGAGCTGCTAAAGGAGAAATTATACCGGCCAACTTTTCTGAGCAGAAGCCTTTTATAGGTATTTATAAAAGAGAGACATATCCCCTACAGCTCGTCGGTGGGCAAGAGAAGCAAGCTATTCTGTAAGTGTTGGATCATTAATAGGACCAACAAATCTTTAAATGGACTTAAGAATGCTAAAAGATACTATTGCGACCTGTATCCATGAAACTATTTATGAATTGTAATTTTATTTTTTCCAATTTTAATATGCTTAGAGCCCATAGTGTAATTTATAAACGATAAATTGAAAATTTATTTTTTCGAAGACAAACTATTTTAACAAAAGAAACTCATTATTTTCGTAAGATTATATTTAAAATTATGATATTTTAACGCCTGTAATTTATTAAAAAAAAAAACAGAAGTTACTGTCGCAGTAAAGCAAAGGCCACGCGGAAAAAGCGTTGCCAAGAAACTCAACATTATTTATTTTTATTCTTTATATGTGTTCGCCCTCCAAGATTTAATCCTGACCTAAATTTTGTTACGCTTCTTTGTCTTGGCCCACTGAATAGTCGGCCTATTCTTAATTTCTTAATAATATATTACGTGTATTAAAAAAATGTTGTATCAGATCTTTTTTAATTATAACTGTAAATTAAAAAAAATATGCAGTACACAAATTTTTTGTATGTGATAAATATATTTACCCCTCAAGATTTCAATATAAATGTTGTTCTGGTTAGTTCTGGTTACTGCCGCAAGTAGTGCTCGTATTTTTAGATCTAAATTGTAAAAAAAAATCATGTGTTTTCTAGATGTTGGTGATATCTCGATAAGCTGGTTCGTTAGAAGCTACGTTGGATACTATCAGCCTGCAGCAGACGCAATCCTTTTTAACAAGGATGAACCATATCCGCCGACTTGATTAAATTTTTAATTTTCTATTATTTAAGTTTTGTATTATTGATGAACAGCCAAGTATGTCTTTTTATGATTTATATGTTTATAAAATATTATTTTTTAAAAAGATTTATCCCCGGAAATCTGGGCTTTGGTAAAATATAAAGAAATATAATATTTTCATTTCTATATTTTTTTTCAGTGTTTTTCGTATGTATATTTTTTAGCCAATGTATTTCCTGGGTCAAAGCAAAGCACAAAAAATCATGAAGAAATTTCGTGCAGCATGTTTATTTACATATTTTATTTTAATAAAGTTAGGCTGCCCTTTATTGCGTTTTCTCTTTTGTTTAAAACGAGGGTTGGACTCAACTGGAAAATTATGAAAAACAGCTTACCCTTTATAAAACTCTCGAATTCCATACTAAAAAAAATATTAAAAAAATCTTTTGTAGAAATTTTTCCAGATAAGTAAAATTAAAAAAATCATTTGTAGGAAAAATAGACCTATTTTTTATATAAGGTTTTTAGATAAAAGGCTTTTATTGAATGTTAAAATAATAATATTTAGGCTCTGTGTAAACCGCTAACACTTGTATGAAATCTAAGTATGGGTACTGTGGGTGCCGAGTTTTTAAGGTATTTAACCCACTTTTCATCCATTTCGTGAACGTTTTCAAGTACCGAAATATGCAATCTTTTGGTACCCTTAGACAATTGAGAACGTTATGAAATAACACTTACTCTGAACTACCCACCTATTGTTTAACATGGATTCAAACCACAAAATGACTCAGGTACCGATTTCAAACAGGGTTCCACGATACGACTTTCGGGGTTTTTCCAAATTATTCATTATTTTAAATAAGACATTCAGAGATTATCTTCCAGTTTCAGAAGACTTGAACATTGGGTCTAGAATTCATTTAGTCAGTGTCCCCTTTAGATTTCTCCTTTTGGTGAAGGTGACTGGCTAATTTGAAAGGGCTTAGGTATGTTTAGTCTCTCCTTTCTCGTCTATTTATTAACTACGTTTAGGGCCTGTTGCATTTTATCCCTAACAGTGTTGTTTAATTTTTCTTGAGCCATAACGACGAGATCGTGTGCGTATTCCAAGGTTTGGTGCCCTTTGAGTTGAAGGACATTTGGTGGGTCGTCCATGACGAGGTTCCATAGCAGTGGTGACAGAACTTCCCCCTGCGGACATCCTCGCTCAACCCGAGCCACAAGAGTTTCTTTAATTAAGAATTGAAGTACTTATTGATCTGCTCTTAAGCATGCAGTCTATCCACCTGCAGCTTGTTGCGTCGATCTTTCAGCGCCTCAACGCGTTTGAGGTAGATGTAAGGGGCGTGTTGTCAAACGCTCCTTTTATCGTGCTAAACTTTGATAATTTATCGAAAAGGGGTGTTTTATAGCGACAGGGGCTAATTTTACTGGACATGAATTAATAATGACCACTGTAGCAATTAGTATTTTGCGTTTTAATAACCAACGTTTACAATTCGGTTTATTGTGATCAGTAAAAAATATTGGTTTTTTTATTCAAAAAAGTTGCTATATCTATTTATGAGCAAGAAAATTTTTAATTTCAGGAATACAATAGGAGAAACGCTCTCAGAATTGTTTACAAATGCAGATCATTGCTGTCCGTCGTCGCAAGTGGTACGAGGTATGACTGCCAATCTCTTGTAGATAAGATGTCTGTGTTTAAGCATAGCGTGAGAGGATACTCCAGCACCCCTGACTATTTTTGTCGCAATAGCCATAGTGGTCAAAAAGGCAAAAATTATTTTTTAGAGATGTTATGAAGTTTCGTGCGCGCCCTTAAACCTTTACATATACTCAATTCTAGCTAAGAAGACATATTTTTTTTTATCTTAAAAATAAATTTTACAGACTGTTTCAAGTCATATCAGTTTTGTGGACTACAGAGACGACATAAAATCAGAGTAGTATTGTTAGAAGATATTTATTCGGTATTGTCTGGACAAAAAAATAATTCGCAATAAATAAAACGGGCCATTTCTTTTGTTATTGGTACAAAATAACGTAATTTATATTCAGAGATTTTATTTGTTTATTTCTTTACCAATTTTGCAGTATTCGTACAGAGCTACGCTGGGTGTGTATTTGGCCCTAAACACACATTATTACAAAGAAGCATTTAATAATTTAGAGTGCTAACATTATTTTTGACGAGTTTTCGATTATATGCAACATTAATTTAAAATGACTATAAAGAGGCTTGGGCCATAGCATCTCATAAAATTAATACCCCATTAGCGGAAAATGAGCTGTTTTTCAAACACGTGTAGGAAGCAGCAATATATCAGTGTCAAATTAATTCCTGCGCTTTAAAGACCTCTTTTATTTTATAGAATTCCACATTAAAAAGCAATCTCATCCTTCAGGAAAAGTATAAGTTATAAATTTGATGTTGCTCCTTAACGTGATACTGTTGCCTTGACAAATAAATTTCTAAAATGTTATACGCTACCGTATCCGTTAATTTAATAAAATAATTTACTTAAATAAAATAAATTTGACGCCAACAAGTAACTCGAAGTAAGTTTGAGAAGGGTGTGTTCCCCCTAAACTTGGAAAGCGGTTGACTAAATTATAAAAAAAAGTGGAGTATATACATTTAGTACATGTAGGTAATCATCATACAATAAAATAACCGTGCAGTGAAGTAACAAATAAAAATTAAAAGCTATTTAATAAAACTATTGCGTATCAAGTTTTAAGTATCTCTACTAGGGGTGTGCGAATATTCGAATTTTTGAATTATTCGAGGCGAATTGAATACAAATAATTCGAATTTCAAATCGAATATTCAAATAATTCAAATAGTTCAAACTATTCGAATGGTTTAAACTATTCGAATATATCAAACTATTTGAATGATTTGAATCTTTTGAATAATTGGAATACCAGAATTGAAAACTTTTTTCCTGATTATTCAGAAATAGGAATTGATTTTGGCGGCAATTTTAAAAAGTTTGTGATAATTTGAAATTCCCAGTGTTTTTGAATGCAACTTATTAATAGTGAATCCACAATATTGAAAAGTTGTTGTGGTGGTTACTTATTTTATAATACAATATATATACAATAATAATATATACAATTTTTTTTGAACCAAACCTTTAAGATTAGTCTTAGAAGGAGTTTTATGGAAAAGACTTTATTTTATTAATTATAGATGTAATTTTAAATTAAAAGTTTAAGCGTTTTGTTTGTATTATTATTTTCAAATAGCTGCTACGACTCTTATAATTAGCTTATACAATTAATTATTTAAAAAGATACTAAATTCAAATTGTTTAAACTCTTTAAATAGTTCGAATTATTCAAATAGTTAGAATAATTCGAATCAATCAAATAGTTCGAACTATTCGAAATTCGAATAGTTCGAATCAGTCGAATAGTTCGAACCATTTAAATAGTTCGAACTATTCGAATTGCTCGAATATTTGATTCGACAAATTATCGCACACCCCTTAGTTAATGTATGTCTTATTTTTTAATTCGATTCATAACTACATAATTTTAATTTTAAAGCAATCTAAAATAACATACATCAAAAATCTGCCAAAGAAATAAAAATATTTTGAGCGGTGACTATAAAAAAATACTGTCACAATTACTTAGCACTTGCTATTTAGGTTGTCTTTTTTATTATCTTTCAAATAAAAAATTAAAACGAGGGATGTATTTTTTCTTACGGACTGAAATCATTATTTTTTTACAAATACATTGCAAAGTATTATTATTTTGTCGGTAAATAATCTATTTTCGCTATTATTTATTTCTAAGAAAATTTTATTTTTTAAAAATTTTGGTGCATAAAAAAATATGTCTCTAGTTTATTGAATTTTGGGTAAAATATAGGATGCTGCCAAAAAATATTTGAATTTTAAAAATTGGGATTATGAAGAGCAGATTTTTTTTTTGGATTTTTGTATATTTACCCAAAATTTTTTGGTTAAAAACGGTTTTTTTATAGTTTAAAAAGTTTTTGTTGAATTTTTTTCTCAAGAAAAAAAGGGCTGGCTTTTTTTCTTGCAGCTCCTCTAAATTTTTTTGGGTATAGCCTTCAAATATTTTGACTGTTTACAATTACCTTACTCTAGAAGAGCCTCGATCGTTGGCTAAATTAACAACTAAAGAATAAATTTGTGCATTCATTTAATACTCATAAATTTTATAAAGAATTTTAGTAAGTTGTTACAGGGGTACTGTAAAAAAATTTGAATAAACATGCTTACAAGAAAAATTGCGGCAGTAAAAACGAAACAAAAATATTTAATCTTACCGACAAAATTTTATAAGAAATCAAACATAATTAAAAACGTTTTCGGCCACTGTTTTTTTATAGGAGTATTCCTTAAGATTGATTTTCCCTTTTTCACTTTTCCATTGATAATTTTTGGCTTACTTACTTTTCTTTGTATTTCGAATAATTAAATTTATAAAGTGTCAGAGTTTTTAATTGTTACACACCTTTAAAATAACAACAAAGGACTTGTTTTGTGGTCTTTTGCATTCGTCGTGCAAGGTTTTTATTAGAGATCGAACGCTGTAAGAACAACACCGATACGTCACGGTCTCATATGGCAAACCCGTATAAAACCGTGACGTATGGGTGTTGTTCTAACAGCGTTCGATCTCTACCTCAGCTTATTTGTTCATTACCGCAGTAAAGGCAATAACCAAATAAGCGGTAAATGTTTGGGAAAACAAAAAATTTTGAAAAACTTAATTTTGAGACCTATATCTATGTGACCCAGCTTAATACTAACATTTTAATTTGAGCAGAATTCTAGATTTCACAAGAGCGAAATATTTTAAATTAAAGGAACTTGTCTACATTTAGTAGCCTCATATGAAAATAGTGTATGATCCATACTTTTTTTGGGAGTTTTATTTTTGAAAGCAGTGGCTTTTGTACTTTCGATGTACCATATTATTTTTATTGGCATTTATATAATTAAGATATTTAATTTTCTTCTGTAAATTGTGTCAAAAAATATGCAAAATATTGTTCAATTTCATAAATATACCGAAACCCTTACAAGCAATTCTTACCTTAAAAAAGCCAATTAATATCCTTCTATTTATTGTTTAGGGGTTAAAACACCACGTTTTCACTTAATTATTTAACGTATATATTAAGCCAATTCCCGAAAAAAAAGTATTACCTATGTTTCTGCGGTTTTATCCCACTTTGACATCCGCGAACCCGGGGAACCGGTATTATTTTTTTGGTGTAAATACTAAACAAACACAATTTT
>JAHBCN010012634.1:0-26260 GCA_019359885.1 Listronotus oregonensis
TTTTTAACTCTTTAACTATACCAAAAAAGGATGGACAATTTAGTAAAGTTTATTAAAGTGTCCATTCTTTTGCCGAGCCATTATGAATAAGGACCTATTAATTACATTGTCCATAACATATGAGGTTCTGATTAATCAGGAAAACCCCTGAGGGGTTTAAAAGGCGAATGAAGGTTGTATGACAAATTGGTTATGAATTATTTATATTAGAAAATAATAACAAACGAAATATGAAGAAAATCAAAAATTTAAATAAAACCGGCTTTTGGAAGGTTTTAAAGAAGAGGGGGGCATGAGAAACGGGGATGGGTTTATGATTTAGCGGGAGGAGGCGGGATACGGGGATGACTTCCGCCGTATCGGATGTCTGAATTTTTTTCGCGGGAAAAAAAAAACAAACAAAACGGCCATAATCTTGTAGTTCATGCCGGCCAAGCCGCAGACAAAAAGCTTGTTTCTAACAAGGAAGTTTAAAGGGTTTGAAGGGGCCCTGCAAAGGCCCATTGATCAAAAAAAATGTCCAGCCCAAAAGGGAAAATAACTGGGATTTTCCCTGATTTTGGAATAACGAAATTATTGAAAATTTAATGTTGTTTATTTCACATGATAAATAGTGGGTAGTTAGGTAACACATTATACTTTTATGGAGCCGTATTAGTTTCAAATTGTTTTGCTTTTTGTGTGATTATATATTTTGGGGCAGAAGTTTTTTGGATTGATAAAAACCCTTTTTTAGTAATTGGGTTTTGGGATTAAATTTGAATATAATTTTTTTTATTATTTTTACTTATAATATCAAACAAAATGACTAGGTTTATGGTTTTTTTGCAAATCTAAGGGAACATACCCGGATTTTTAACTTGAGGAAGTTTTTTATATTTAAATTAGGTGTTTTCCATGAGACGTAAGTAAATAAAATAAATAATAATATATCAATTTGAATTATAGAAAAAAAAAAAAATTTCATAGGAAATAACATGATAAAAGCAATCTTAACATCTTTTAGATGATTTCCACAATGTTTTGTATTTGGGGATTATTAAAAAGAAAAAGGTTTAATTTATTTAAAATTTTTTTCTTTTTTAATAATTTAGTATATTCTTTTAAAGGATCAAAATTATTAAATTATAAGACCAGGCAAATTTTTAATTTATACAGGTTCCTCTAATTGAATAAAAGAAAGTATAATTTAAAAGTTAAATTCTTTTGTTTTTTTCTGTATTTGTTTAAAAGAAAATTTTTGGCCTTTAACTTACATTATCAACTTTTTAAGTGACGAACTGTAGACAAATAATATTTAATTACTGTTACAATGGTTTTCTAGGACAAAGGTTATTTATAAGGTAATTATTAACCACTGTTATTCTGTCTCATGAATGTTTGTTATTAGTGAAAAGTATATGCCTAAAAAGCAGTTAAAAAAATTTTCACTTTTTAATGTAAAAACCACAAATTAAAAAATAAGATTAAACCATTTTTCTATCTTGCCCTTCTTTATCACAAAATTGGGATAAGATATGAAACTATCATGTGTTTAAAATTTTTATTTTTAAAAAATAATGTCTTATTTATTTACTAAGATTTTTGGTAAAAAACAAAACTCCCAAAATATCGACCATTTAAATGGAAGGGTAAAGTGGCCCAATTTTTTTTTCCATATTATATCGATGATAAAAAAATCCAATATTACCAAAATTTTAAAATTCTATGGTAGTATCGTTTAAAACCAAAAATTTTGGGGCAAAAAAAAAAAAAAAACAGTGAAGCTTGAATTTGGGCATTTTGATATTTTAACTTTTTAGATAGTAAAAAAAGAATTATGAAAGTCCGGTTCCACTATTTATTGCGCAAAAATCCGGGGGCCAATCCCCCGATTTCCGCTGCCCTGCACGCCTGGACAATTTTGTTCTAAAGTATTGGGTTTATCACCTTTAAACTTTTTGGTTTTTAATAAAGTTGATAAAATAATAAATTCTAATAGTATACTACATACCCACGACGCCTATGGAAATATATGTATTTTTAATTTTTGTGTGTTTTATCATTTTATTAGATGGATTCCTCTTTATTTCTATCTCTTATTAAGTGGTGCTTTATCACAGCCTAATGATGTTGTTATTTTGTGCGGTAGTCTTAAGCCTTCTTATATATATTTTTATTCAACATTTCGAAGATATAAGAGAATATATAAGATGGAGAATGCTTATTGACAAACTTCCCAAAACGGAGGGGAAAAAGTTTTTTATCGGTCACTTAGGAAAAGTGCTTGGTTTAACGAATGGTAAGGTAGAAAATTAAATAAGTGGAGAAAATTATTCAAAAGAGGGTTGTTTGAAAATACTTGTACAGAACTTTAGAACAAAATTGTAACAACAAAATAGGTCGATTAAAGCCAGTTAAAGATCTATTCGTAATATACGTAATGTCAACGTTTTATCATGGACCGGCAACGTCACGTCAAATCTTCTATCCATGTCCGTATTTAATTCCTTGTTGCTCACCAGTGTTAGCTTAGACAAAATAAAGATAAGTAGTACTGGTGAATTAGGAGAAATTTATAGACAACAAGGTAAAATACTACTTATATTATACCAATTTAAATTGAAAGAGCTCAGTCAAAAGTTGTCTTCGGGAGAAACCAATATAGGTGTATTAAACATAAGTGTGGTACTTGCTTAAAAACTCTTCGAGATTATTATACAGGAATATAATGACTTTTTTATTATTAAACATAATATTTTTCATTTAAATCAATTTAAATTTCAAAGAAATAAAAATACAAATGATGCTGTTTTTTGTGATTTATATAAAGCTTTTGACAGTGTATATTATTCTATTCTGTTAAAAAAACTTGGGAACTATGAATTTTGTGGTGTCTCTTTAAATTGGTTTAAGTCACATTATTTAGAAAGATAACAAATTGAACGTTTAAGTGTCAGAAAGTAAAAATATAAATTGTGATGTTTTTCAAGGTTCTTGGACCTTTATTATTTTTATATTAAATGATTTAGCTTTACCTTATACAAAAAAAAAAAAATACAATGATTGCAAAAATTTTTTCATAAATTTTAAATTGTTTACTAATTTTGTATCACATGTGCGTGAAACAAGAGCCGTAGGTCGAAATAACTTAACTCTACCTCAGCAATTCTTTTCCGATACTCAAAGGCATGTTACTTACGTTGGGCCCAAAATACTTAACGTAATACCTATGGAACTAAAGATAAAAATTAATAAAAATATGAAAACAAAAATTAAACACTGGGTTTTAACTATTTTTATTATTATTTGCCGAAATATCTCTTGTTTTGTGCCTTAATATGGTCAATTATTCGGTAAATAATTCTGTTGTTTTTTTTATTTACTTCTTATTATTTTTTCTTTCTTAACTTTGTTTATTTAGTGAACCTTTTAACTGGTTATTTAACATTTTTACCGCTTTTGTTTTAAGCACCATTTTTAACGCCATATGAGTGAGGCACACACAAATCTCATTATTTATTTTGTCTTTACTCTTATGCCAAATATGTATTTTAGATAATTATATTAGAATTGTAAATTTGATTTTTTCTTAAAATAAATTAATAAATAAATAAATAAAATAAAATTTGGATAATACAACTATTTTATGGAATAATAAAAATACAAATTCTTTATATGATTAAATTAAAAATGATATTTATAAATTAAAGTATGGGGTAACTCTACTTTGCTTTCCTTTAATATAACTAAACCTAATATCTTAATATTTAACTGTGTAATCAACAAAATTATTTTTTAATATTAAAATTATAAAATCCTTTTTATGTTCTAAGATTCTAAGAATTTATGTCGATGTTCAACTGAACTTTCAATAAAATACATAGGAAAATTATGTAGTAAACTTGTATCTAACTGTCATGCCTTTGCCAAAAATATTAGTCAGAACTTTTGCACAAATTCTTTTCCACCCCTAATCTCTGAAGATGGAATTGTCTCTACCTCCAAAGGAAAAGCCGAACTATTTGCCAAACAATTTGCTGCCAACTCTACGCTTGATCCTCCTATTAATCTTCCCCTTCCAACAGTTGTCCCTGTTTCTCATAAAATGTCCGATATAATTTTTAAAGTCAAACAGATCAAGCGTATTCTTTCTTCTCTTAATACTAAAAAATCATCTGGGCTGGATGGCATACCAGCAATCGTCTTAAAAAATGTGCTCCCGAGCTTGCACCCATCTTAACTCGCCTCTTTCGAATCTCTTACGACACGGGCTTTTTCCCCGGGAGAGTTGGAAAGCTGCACGTGTGCAACCTGTCCCCAAAAAAGGATCCAAAAGTCTCCCTTCCAACTATAGACCTATATCTCTTCTTTCAGTTGTTTGCAAAGTAATGGAAAAATGCATTAATTCCCAAATCTTAAAGTATCTGGAAAAACATAAGATCTTACATGATAGACAATATGGATTCCGTCACAGTAGATCCACAGCTGATCTTCTTTCCTTTGTCTCACACAACTGGAACAAGTCCCTTGAGTTTCTTGGTGAATCCCAGATCGTTGCTCTTGACATATCCAAGGCTTTCGATCAGGTCTGGCATGATGGGCTTCTTAACAAACTTCCTTCTTACGGTCTTCCACCTAAGCTTTGCTCTTGGCTTTCCAGTTTCCTTTCTAATCGACGTATATCAGTTAGTGTAGATGGTCATTCCTCCAGCTTCTACGAAATTAATGCTGGGGTGCCCCAGGGCTCAGTGCTGGCACCCACGCTGTTTCTTCTACACATTAACGATCTTCTCTCTTCCACAATTAATCCCATTCATAGTTTTGCTGACGATAGTACCCTCCACTCTAGTATTCAATTTCTTAAGCCACCGTGTAATCCTGATTTCGAAAACAAGCGCAGGTCAATGCAGATATCTCTTTCACAAGATCTCAAACTTATCTTGGATTGGGGCGCCAAAAATCTTATTCAGTTTAATGCCTCGAAAACACAGTCATGTTCGCTGTTGCGAAAAAAGTCTGCAAATGCTCATCCCTTACATATGAGCGGCCAAGTCCTGCAGAACGAAGAGTCGTTTAATCTTGTCGGCGTTACTTTTGAGAATAACCTCAACTGGCACAAACACATTTTATCCATAGCTTCGGCAGCTTCAAAAAAGATTGGATTTCTCTTCCGAGCCAGAAAATATTTCTCTTCTTCCAATCTGTACACTCTGTATGTATCCCAAATCAGACCCTCTTTAGAATATTGTTCTCATGTCTGGGGAATGGCGTCCCCTACAACACTTAGCATTCTGGACTCCATTCAAAGAAGAGCCGTTCGTCTTATTAATGATCCAAAGCTCACAGAAAGGCTTTGTTTTTCCCACCTCCTTAATTTCCCCCTAATATTTTACGGTTTCCCGTGTGAACAAACCCCTCTCCCCCTGAACCCCCCGGTACGTTAGTACTTAGGCATCACCTTCGTGGACTGTCCAAGATAAAAAAAAAAAAAATACTTTGAGAATAAAAACATTTCGTCGCTGTTATTACAAGGGGGGCCTATCAAGATTTTTACAACTTTCATAAATAAATAAATCAATGCAGAAACAGGGATTTAAATTTTTTTTTTTAATTATCCGTGTTTTGTTTATAAAAATAATAATTAAGATATTTCGTAAAAATAATAACAAGTTTATTTTTGTGCATTAAACCAAATGGCCCCCTATTAAAAAAAAAAATTTTTTTTTTTAATAAAAAGCTTCACGTTTTTTAAATTTTTTGTGTTTTTTTTTTTATTTAAAGAAAATCTGAAATTATATAATTATCCCCACCTAAAAAATAAAATGTTTTTCTAAACCTAGTAGCCGGTAATGTCTAACTTAAAAAATATTATTCTGCATAAAAAAAAGAAACAGAAAAAAGCAAATTCCGATGAAAATTCTGAATGTCTTATCTTTAACGCCTTTTAAGTTATGTATTATGTAATGTTTAACTAAAGAACATCATTCTAAACTAAAATAAATTAAAAATAACAAAACAAGAAAAAGAAAATTATTTTTAACAGTTTTAAATCTAAACTTAAACAGTAATCTAATTTACAATGATTCTAAACAAAAAAAGTTATTTTGATGTTGTGTGCGAAAGAACTGTAAAAAAACATTCTCAGGACATCGAATGACAGGCTTGTCACCTTTAGCGCCATTAAGTCATTATATTTTAACAAAGGTATTGGCTTGGGTTCCTTGTTTAATTTTAAAAGAGTTATAGTACCTCCAATTTCACGTCTAATGGTGATAGCTCGATACTGAGTTTCCAAATGACTTGTTTTGAAACATAACTTATTTGGGTATCTTGTTGTACATAAAATTCAAAGATATCGGTCCATTTAAAATCATTGCCATTGACGTCAGTCCCCTTCACTTTGGCCGTGATTGGAAGAAAAAAAACGTAGGCTTATTTCTTTTAAATTTTCCATTAAACACAGAGTGAAAAAGAGCAGCGGCCATAATAAATTTTATTCTGCCCACCCACCCATCGAAATAGGTGGACAGACTGAATCTTTTTTTTCCTTGTCGTATTTTTTCAACGTTTTGAATACCGCAGTTGCGATTTCCGAAGCACCGCACCCTCCACCTTCGGCTATTAAAACAAAGGCAGTCTCGACTGCCTATATCATAGACTGTTAAATTAAACACGCTTAACCTTCTTTTGTAAAAGACTGCACCATCGTTAGAGGTAGGTAAATTTATTACCTGTTGCAGATCAAAACAGCCACTAAAAATTGTAGGATCATTTTGAGCGCAGCCTTACTCCTTTTTTTTTATTTCTCCCTGCGATTTTCTCCAAAATGTGCTTTTCATAAGCGTCTTTAATGTTTAGTTTTTCTTCTTCTGTACCGACATATTGAATTCGGCATAGCGTATTTACAAACATAATACGACAAACTTAAGAGTTTGTGCGTTTGTAATTTTCTGTTGATTTGCAACTAAATTTGAATCAACGCATACATTGAACGTACATTCACTTAAACCTTAAATCTTGCTTTAATAAAATCTCGGAACCAAAACTGATGTAAAACCTGCCGCGTGTCACTTGGATTCACAGAACAACCAGACCTTGGAATTGTTTTTGGATTTTATAGTTTCTTTTGGTTTCGTCTTTAAAAAAGTCTATTCGATTAAATAAAGTTATAATATTCATTAATTCGGAGGGCTCATGTGAAAATTTCTTTTCATTTCTTACAAAAATATTATAACGTAAAGGTATATCTTGAGATTCACCCAGAAAGACGCTCTTGAAACATATTATGGTTATGACGTAGGGGTCAATGTCAACTTTGGTCTTTACGTAAAAATATTTTTATGGATAATTTAAGATACACCTGATTGCTATAGCTAAATAAAATATAAACGGTGTAATATTGAGATATGCCAGTTTGTCATTAAATAAATAAGGTCTGGTTATGCCTAACAAAGGGTATAACTCATTTTCAAAATATCGAGTTAGGCCCCTTTGTAATAACAGCGACGATTTTTCATTTTAAAAAATCTTTATTTTGCTCTACTTGCATGAATTATAGAATATGCCATTTGTTTGTATCTATCATCTTCAGGGTTTTTTCTTGTAAAAGAGAGCAGTTCGATAAACTTGTAAAGTTAAGTTCAAGGACTTATTATTTATATCAAAAATAATTTTACCACTTACTTCTATATGTATTTTAGAAACAATGTTTTTAATATAAAAAATATTGGTTCCATAACACTAAGAATTATTTAGTATGTTTTTGTTGGGATTACTAGCCATGAAATTTTCTAGAAAATGGGACCACTTCGGTCCTGGTCTCGGAGTACAGCGAACGCTTAGCCCTATTGACCCCCATGAACTGGCAGATTGCCTGAAACAAAAAAAACTAACCACAACTAGGATTCGTAACATATTTTAATTAACTAAATAAATACATTCTTGGGCCGAAATAGGTGGTTTTAAAGCAGGTTGAATTAAGGTTTGGACCGAGATGGGCATCATTTATGCGCCATACCTGATCCCTTAATTTGGGATGGATGACGCCCCTGTACAATCGGCAAGCTAAAGTTTGCTGTGACACATAACGGTATGATTCTACATTGACACTATTCGAACGGATCAGGAATGAACAAGTCTTCAAAGGAACTGTTATGTCAAATATTCTTTTCGAGACGTCGATGTTTTGATATGTTGACAATCAGTATGAACAGTACAATTTAAAACACATTATACAGCGTATCACCGAAATTGTTTGTGCTATCTAAAAAGTAATATGGGCGTCGTGCCCTCGTTGGGTCAAATTTAATTTGGTAAAATCAAAATTTGAAAATTTTTGCTCGCTTAAGAGATACGGGGCAAAATTAAAAATTGTAAAATTTAAAATGACCCTAAATTTTCTTAAATCAGGGGTCTCCAAACTTTTCAGCCTTAGGGCCATACTGATTACTCCAGTAAGTTCCGAGGGCCAAAACCATATTATCATTGTTGCCGGTGGTAAGAATGAAATAGTCCCGTGATGAAAAAAAAAGTCCCAAAAAATACACAACGTTTAAAAAAGGCTGCAAATCGGACTAAAATCCGTAAAACGGCAACACTGCATATTATTAATTTTCCTGTCATTATCTGTAATTTCTAGATTAGTCGTAGAGTACGAGCCATGAGGAGTAACGTGACACGACATCTGGTGGACACAAGCGGAAATAGGTAGTACCTTCTATCGCTAACAGATGGCGCTAATAGCACGTACAGAATAATCTCGTTGGTTCGAGAAAGTTCTGGTGTTTCCACTCACTTCTAGATGGCAGTAATTGGAATATATAAGAAGGCTAGTGGCGCAACCACAAGTCAGTTCCTATGACACTGTTGTTAAATAAAATATTGCATACCTCCTTAAAACGTGTTTGTGGTGTTTAAGTTTAAGACATCTTTATAACAGTATTTTGATTTGAATTGTTGCTTTTGTGTGTGAATTAGTAGCATGGAAAAGAAGCGAAAATTGATAGTGAATGCAGAAAATTCAAAGATCAGTGGAACATTCAGTATTTCGTAATTGAGTCCAGTAACAAGGCGCTATGTTTGATTTGCAATGAAAGCATAGCCGTTCTCAAAGAATATAACATTAAACGTCATTATGAAACAAAACATTTTCAAAATTACTCAAAATATACAGGAAGTTTGCGGACAGAAAAATTGAAGCTATGCAGCGCGGATTGAAATCGCAGCAATCTTCATTTACAAAACTCAAAACTGCACAAGAGGCTGCAACTCGTGCCAGCTTTCGTGGCTCTTGAAATTGCAAAAACGTGGAAAACCATTCACCGATGGAGAAATGATTAAAGAATGCATAATTGCAGAGCCGAAGAAATGTGCCCTGAAAAGGTAAATTTATTTAAAACTGTCAGTATGTCACAAACACTGTGGCTCGAAGGGTAGAAAACATCGCTGAAAATATATCCTCTCAACTGTTCGACAAAAATGGACATTTTGAGTGGTTTTCTTTGGCCTTGGATGAGTCAACGGATGTGTCAGATACTGCTCAGGTGTTGATTTATATTCGAGGAGTAGATAAAAAGCTATGAAGTGCACGAAGAACTTCTGATATGTATAGTATTCATGGCACAACTACTGGTACAGATATTTTTAAAGGAGTTGAAATGGCCATTAATCAAAAGAACCTTCGATGGAAAACTTGAAATGTATTACAACTGATGGAGGCAAAAAAAAGAGTGGGAAAGATACAGGAGTGGTCGCTCTTGTGTCAAAGGCTGTAGAAAATGACGGTGGTTCAAAACCATTAGTCTTACACTGTATCATTCATCAACAGTCTTTGTGCGGAAAATGTTTGGATATGTCTGACGTTCTGAAACCAGTCATATCAACTGTTAATTTTATCAGATCTTTTGGGCTGAATCACCGACAATTCCGACAATTTATTGAAGAGATTGGAGAAACTGACTTACCTTATCATACTGCCGTACGCTGGCTTAGTTGTGGAAAGTCCTTCAGCGCTTTTTTGAACTTCGAGCAGTGATCGAAATTTTTTTGAATGAAAAGTATCGCCCTTACTGAATTACAAAACAACGCATGGCTGTGGAAGTTAGCATTCTATGTTGATTTGACAAAACATGTGAACGAACTGAATTTGGGATTGCAAGGAGAAAACCAGCATCTTCCTGATTTATACACTAATATCAAATCATTCCGGAAGAAATTGAGACTGTTTCAATCACAACTATGAAGTAAATGTTTTTCACATTTAAAACATATGAAATATTCAGCCATACTACTGAGACTGAGTTTCCTATCGATTTTGCAATCGAAACTTTGAGTGCTTTGAAGATAAATTTTGATACTCGTTTCTCGGACTTTGATGCCATTGCGAATCAAATTAAGATTTTTCAGAATCTTTTGATACTGACATTGAAACCCTAGCCCCGGAACTTCAAATGGAAATGATTGATCTACAATGCAGTGATATAATTAAGAACAAATATCAAAACTCATCTTTGTTGGAATTTTATAAGAGTCTTCCACTGACACAATTTGATAATTTGCATAAATTTGCTCGTGGTCTGTTTTCTGTTTTTGGTACTACTTATTTGTGTGAGAAAACCTTCTCCAAAATGAAGTACACAAAAAATGTTTACAGATCGAAATTAACTGATGAGCATCTTAAATCTCTTTTAATAATTGGTACAAGTAAAATTAGTCCACAACTACAAACTATTGTCAGTGGAAAATCTCAATTACATAAATCTCATTAGTATTTCATATGTTATTATGTTTGTTATAAGTTATTGATTATTTAAAATGTATAAAATGTTAGTTGGATTCATTTAATAATTTGTTAGTTACTATATACTGAAGTTAAATTTCTGCATATTATACATGTCTTTACTCATTACCATTCTGTGTTTCTTTATCCAACTTATCACAAAAACAATAACAATAAGCCTACAAGAATGTTATGAGTTAGCGGAATTAGCCCATGACCATATCAATGTAGATGTCATATTAATAATTATTCAACATAAAATTAGAATACTTCAGTAAACTAAATTAAATTTGCTATAAAAATTATTTGTTCTCTAAAAGGAGTTTTCAAGTATGCTAGCTCTCCGCGGGCCGGACAAAATCTGTCCGCGGGCCGGATGTGGCCCTCGGGCCGTAGTTTGGAGACCCCTGTCTTAAATAAAAGAGACACAAATAGAAAAGTTTTTTTATAATCGTTATTGAATAATCCAGATCCAACACATAGAGTTTTTTTTTTTTTGAAAAGTGTTGAAAAATTAAATTTATAAAAAAAGCCATCTTAACCCGACAATACATTTTACAAAAAATAAGCCCTTTGCAGAAATAAAATCATTGCACATGAATGCCTTATAATCCGTTTTTAAAAAGATATCAACCGTAACATCTTGAGGGTTTTTAAAGGTGATACTCTGCTATCTGGTGTAATTAAAACACAAAGATATTATTTACATTTCCCATTACACTTGAACTATGTAACTCTAAATTTTTTTATGTGATATATAGATTCAACATTAGTCATAAAGGTCAAGCTGCTTGACCCCACAAGGACACATAGTATTATTTATGTAAACAAAAGTAACAAAAACACCATTATTATTAAATTGCATATTTATTTAATTTTTGATTTTGTAGCAATAAAGAACAAAGATTTTAAATTATTTAATAAACAGATAAAAGACTAATCAAAAAAAGTGGGGATCCAAACAAAAAGTTAAATAGAGAAATCTATTAAGAACCTCAGCATACCAGTGTTGGTTAAGGGCCTTATACAGACTGGCAATATTCTACCTTGGGATAGGATTTCTGTGTAAGGAAAAGGGATATGTAAATTAGGAATATCTTACAATTAATGGAAAATAAATAAAGCAACATAAAGGGCCTTAGTACCACATTCACTAATTTAATTTTGGTGTTGAATGTTATACCACACTTTCAATTTGAATGGTTTAAGCTGCCCGTAGATGGGAGGTGGCCACGTCACAAAGAAAAAAACCCTCCTTGCTTATCCGCGAGATTTAATATACAATAAAATGATTTTATTTATACGCTCTCAATAGAATGTAGACCGAATATCCTTATAAATCAATCTGTATACGTTAAAATGATCTGAAATTCACCTATGAACCTAAGGACTTTTCGGGGATTTTTCAATACATTTTTAATAAATACTTCTTGACGATTATTATTTTAGATTTTTTTTTAATTTTCAAGACTGGCGTAAACTCCCTAAATCATATAGAAATCAGAAATTATTCCAAGCAATATTTTATCTACTTTTATATACTTTAAAACTTTCGGAAATACGGGTATGTGTAGCTAAAAGGAAAAGCCATTTTTATAATTATTTAAAATTATTATTTGTATTTTTACAGAAGAAGTTTGGAAATGTGCTAGAGGGTGGTTTGCAACAGACAAAAGTCCAGTTCAAGCTTTTCATTTGGGACCTTTATTAGTTTTTGTGGTTGTTTTAGAGCCGGATGAAATCGAGGTACGTCGTTAATGTGTTTTTAATCACTTACTTTTGCTAAGGTATTATACACAATAGAACACTTGCCTAATTTTGATTAGCTAAAAATAAACGCTTATATCTAAATGTCTCTTATAACCATAAACCATGGTTACAACAACAAAGAATGTATAGCAAGTGTTTAAAAAGTTGTGCATCATTTTCATTATTATTCCTGGGATTTAATATTTTGCCAGTTTTAGTTGCTTTCTTCTGTTTATTTTAAAATGTTCTTTAAGACTAAGAAGCATTTTCTTCGCCTGGAGATTCTAAAAGCCTTCTATTTGATTTTTTTTACCATGTCACAATATTTGAAAAAGCTGAAGATTTGTTAACCTATAATAAAATTTCACCTTTTACGAAAGTGGTTTATAACATTTTTAAATTAGGTACGGCAACAATTATAGTCCTACCTTTAGTATAAAAAAGAAGTGTATCGCATTTATATTATGGATATCTTATATTGCTGCTTTAACCCTGACTAAGATTAGTTTGTTTTTGTTTAAGGCTTAGTTCGCCTAGTTAAATCGAAGGTTACTATCATAATATACGACTAACAATTAAAAAGGGGGGCAAAAAATATCTTCAATACTAAAATTAAACATTAAACCATGTACAGGGTTTTCATTTACATTTTAACACCCACTTAAAACGATAACCAAAAAAGATAGAAAATAACTTCTTGTATAAAGGTTTCACAGGTTTTTTTCTATTATATTTTAAGCATAACCAAAAAACAAACAAAAGTCAAAAAAATTAAAAAAATCAATAAGTTACCTTTTTTTAAATGGAGTGCGCCGCATATTTTTATTTAAAATAAAAGGTTTATTTATCCAATTTCAATAATTATAGTTTGCTGGCATTTTGTTAAGCCGTCTTGAAAATATTTAAGTTTATAAGGAAACCTTTAATTAATAGTAAAAATCGGAATTGCCTTTGAAAATAAATAATTTTTTATGAACTTGAAATCTTGAACCTTGAAAATACACATTTTCAACGTAACTTTCTTTATTTTCTCTGCACTTAAAAATATTTTTTTCTAACCTACGATTGATGCGTTGAAATCAAAATCAGAATGGTTCCTATTAAGTTAATATAATTTCATTTTTAGATTCTTCTGTTAATATGTTTATATTTACTGGCCTTTCATTTTTTTTATTTTTTAACCAACTTGACTAAAATAGATCCAGAGGATTTAAATCGGGGCTATTGGGCGGCCACCTAAGAGTGCTACACCTTCCTACCCAAAAACCATATATTTCGTTGAGATACTGAGTTACTGGTGCAACATTGTGTGGGGGTGCCCCATCCTGGAGCCAGATAAGGTTCCCGTATTGCTAAAAAGGGATTTTCAAGTAGGTTTTCTATCGCATTTTTAAGGAAAAGTAATATATTGCAATATCAATACGTTTTAAGGTGCTGTCAAAACGAATAAACAAATATAATCTTTTGTTTTTCAAGGCAATGTTGATTTTTACTATTAATTAAGTTTTTAATTACATTTTTAATATTAAAAACGGCCCGATGAAATGCCGGAAAACTATATATTGTTGAAAGGAGGATGAAAAGACCTTTAATTCTAAATAAAAATATACGGGGTGTATTATTTAAAAGCGGTTACTTATTTATTTTTCTTAACGTTTTAATTTTTTTTTTCCGTTATGCCCAAAACATAATAGATAAGAAACTAGGTTTTTTTTATACAAGAAGTTTTTTTTCCTTTTAGTTATGTTGTAGGGAGGTGTCAAAATATAAATGAAAACCCTGTACACATTTGGCAACATGTCTATATTTGCGTAAAAAAACATTAATTAAAGGTTAAGATTCCAATATAATTAAACTATGTTTATAATTTTTTAATTAATTTTATAAGTAATTTTATAAAATATTTTTTAGGCTATTATCTCATCAATAAAAAATATACAAAAAGCAGAGGAATACGGTTTTCTTCGTCAGTGGCTCGAAGATGGATTGCTGACAAGTTCAGGTTAGTGTCAAAATATTGGGTAATCAATCGTACAATAGACGTTTTGATTGTAAAACCTTGACATGATTGGGTAAAGTAGATAAAAGTATTTTAGAATCAATTTTATTTTAACAAGATTTTTTTTACTGGAAAAATAATAGTATATTATATTATAAGGATTAAAAGTGCATCTTTTTTTACGAGCAATTTAAAGTAAAAATAAGCACTTTTAGTCCGTATAATATATTATTTTTTTTTCCAACCAAGTTAAAATGAATACAATTAGTTATTCAAAAATCGTTTTATTTTTCCTAGAATTAAAAGTAATACTTTTAATCCTAGCTTGCACCTGAAAATAGTATAAAAATATCAACATTTTTTGGCGGTTGGAGAAAAATTTACTTTTGCACCTCCTGGAGTGAAAAAGTACAAAAAAAAAAGAAAAATAAAATGATAAATTTTAAGACGAGACAACGGAAAAGTGGCAAAATGCTACTACTTGCAAAAAATAACTTAAAAGTGTTATGTGGGCACAGTGTATATATTACATGAAACGTTTCAGCTGTATTTTCACCTATCATATCTTTCTTTTCGTTTCACATAAAAGTATGAGATTAAGTATTTAAAATTATATAAGTATTCTAATACAATTCCCGAGGGAGTAGATTTGGTATGTTACAACGTTTTAGGCGTATTTTTAAAAAATGTAGATATTTACTCGAACAACCCCAGATTCCTAAAATAGGGGCGTAAAATGGATATTTGAGGGGTATTTTAGTTTGTTATCTGATAAAACCTAATGGTCCAGGAACCAGTGACTGATTTACATGACCACGTTCCTCTCAAGTGATAATAGTGAAATGCATCAGAAAGTTTGGTAATAATTCAAAATGAGGAAACGTCGTTTTACGTTCCCTGTGGTACATCATTGCAATTTTTGATAAATGACAAAGCAATTTATAAAATAAAAACTTACTAATCAAGCATTACTATTCGTCAACTTTCCCATCATCACCATCATCATCATCATCATTGTTACTATAAGTATAGCTATTATCTTCTGGTTCTGCAGTAATTATAATAGGGTTAATTTCCTCCATAAATTGGTCAGTTTCCCAAAAAATTTTTCTTCGATGTTTTTTAAAATGTTGACAAAATTTCTGCCAATCATTAATGGATTGGAGGATATTGCTTCTTCAGTGACTTCTTATAATAAATTTAAGTTTTGCCCAAGCTAATTCTATAGATTTAACTGATAAAAAAAGAGGGGTTATAAGAGGAGTATAACCCCTTGATCTAATGATTCGATCAACTTATAATTTTTTTTTGATGGGGTTTATTTTTAAACCAAATCATACAACTAAATTTTCTGGCAGTTGGGTCATGATTTATACCTATAAAAAATTTTAATTTTTAATTTAATGTGTGGTGTTTTAAGATATAAGTACCTTTCTTTGTTAACCGCGACATATTTTTTCAAAGACCACTTTGTCGGTGTTTTATCTTACTGGGCGGAAATATGGAGCATTATCAAATACAATAACCAAATTGGCCGGTATATTAGGAAAAAATTTTTAGTCAGCCATCGGGTAAAATTTTCCCCATTCATTTGGCCATGGTAATCACCCGTCGCTAATCCCTTTTTTAAAGATTAAACAGGCATTGTTAACAAACCCAGTATTAGTATATAGTAGTAGACTATTGCTTTCTTGTAGTTAAACTTGGCACACACACATATATTCGTTTCGAAATAGTTTGAATTCCATTCGCTGCTACAGTTAAGTTTGTCAGACTATAGTACCTTCCTACGTTGGCTGCTTATTACCACTGTAAAGCCTTATTTAAGGTAGTGCGTGTATTGCCAATCTAGAGGCAAATGCGGAGTGTGAGTCCGCAGCGAGTAACCGTGTTACAAATTGATTTCTAATTAAAAGGTAAATTAAAGATATTAAAAAACCAATAATTTTTATTAAGTATGGGTGTTTGAGTTTTACTTGTTAGGAGAAATAACAAGAGCGACTACATAAATTGATGGAATATTGTATGCAGGAGGATAAAGTTGATGAACTTGCTACTTATGATGATAAGTCTGATAAAGATGAGGAAGATTTGTTAGAAACAGAATATCATGACAGTGATACAGAATAAGAAATTTCCAATGATGACACAAACGATGTGGAGTCGCCGAAAGGGCCATATTTTCTAAAAAAAGATAAATGCACCAAATGAAAAAAGCATGTAGCTGTAAAATCGGTTAGAATAAGATCTGAAAATCTTACTAAAAGTTTGCCAGGTGCTAAAAAGTCTACAAAAAATCTGAAAGATATTTCAGCAATATTTTTGCATTATTTTATCAATCTAGATATGAGTAGGCATATTGTTGGATATACAAATCTTCATATTATCGAGAGTCTACAGATAAAATATTCCAGAGAACGAGATGCCAAAACCACGAATATTACTGAAATTTAACCAGTAATTGGTCTCTTGTATTTAGGTGGATTAATAAAGGTAGGCCGTCTGCATGTAGATGAATTATGGAATTCTAGTGCAACAGGGATAGAGCATGTAAGATTTGAAAATATGGATAACCAAACAGAAAGAAAAAAGTATGACAAACTGGCACCAATAAGAAAATGCTTTGTATATTTGCAATTACTAGAGGACGCTGTAGTTTTTGTAATAGAAAAAAAAAATAGGCCAACTAGATTTTCCTGTAAAAAATAGTTATTTTCCTAACAAGTGCGCAAAGTGATACTTGATACCAATATTACAGCAATGATTATTTTTTAAATTATGTTTAATCTGAAAGAACTACTACAACATATTTATAAATGGGAACTATTTGTTGATAACATTTACAACAAAAGAACAGTTATTAGCATATTGTAAATTAATTGCAGAACCTGTAATTTCATTTAGCGGGTGGCTTATGGAAGCGCTTATTGTACGGCTTGATGAAGGTTGACTTAGCTCAGGAGGGGATTTGTTCATGGTCAATATTTTATTGACATATCCTTTTTCAATTTGTGGATTTATCAATGTAGCCTCAGCTACAGCCGTTGATTTCCAGCCCCAAGTCGCTTGACATTGGTAATTCCTTCTCCAGAATCCGCTAACATAGTCGCAGAGGATCGACGAAAACTATGTCCAGTGTACTTTCCTGGATTTTTTAATTTTAGGTATGCAGCAATTTCTGAAGGCATTTTACCTATTGAATTTATTCCACACATTGCGTACTGCATCTCCTTGTTTATTACTGGACAAAAAACGTCTGTGGGGTATGTGGTTTTCGCAAATTTGCATATTTACGGTACAATTGCAGATAAAGTTCGTTATTTGTTTCATCGGACACTACAAAGATTCTGGAAGTGTTATTTTTACTGTCAGGAATTTTTCACCAATATCAAATTTTCGTTATTCTGTATGTCATCAATCATTATTTTTTTAAGTTTATCTCTCCTACAAGCACCGGCTAATCAAAATTGTAGCAACTTTTTATTAGAAGGTAAATATTATCAGGTGCTTCTTTCATGAATCTTGAAACTTCTTCTTTGCTGAAAGTTTTTGATTTTTTTTGGCCGGTATCCACGTTTTGGTGTTTAAGTAGTGATGTTAGCTTGAAATATGAACCTAAATCAAGGTTCCTTTTCACTTTGAGGACACATTTTAACATAGAGTACTTACTCCATAAAGTATTAGGTTTATATGTTTTTGCAAATCCGCAAAATAGGCCAAGAACACTTCTTCTTTAATACTTTCTGTCCCCTTGCTGGAGCACCAGTTTTCGAAATGACTATTTGATTCTCATATTTTCACGAGATTTTGCTGGTAATAAATTCAAAGTTACGGCATTTGCTGCATCCGGATAGAATCTGGTAGCTCCTCATCGGAACTACTTATTTTAAATAATTATTTTTGTCAAATTTTTATTTAATTAAAAAAAAATATGACGCCTTTTCATTAAAAATGCTTGTTTGTATTGAAATTCATTTGTGCAATTGCTTGTTCATATGGAAATAAAGAAAAAATCTGACATGTGTTAAAATCACCAAGATTACATATTGTTGCTTGACTTGTCATAATTATCCATTATTATTATACAGGGTAATTAATTTTTTTTTTTTTTTTTTGTATTTTAGTTGAAATATTGAAAATTACGTAGTAACAAACAAAAAAGAGAATAAACTAAAACTTGCAATGGCTTCGTATATTGCATGAAATAGCCTACAATTACTAAAATACATATAAATCTTGCTTACCTGTAAGATTTTAGAGTAGTATTACTTTTCCGCACGGCGTGCAGAAAAGTTCACTTTTCCACACGCCGTGCGGAAAAGTGCAACTTTGCGCACTCAAATGCGCGCGGAAAAGTGGACTGAAATCAGTTTTACAAAAGCTATTGAAGCTTTATTTTACTTGTAAGCGCGCGTAATAAACAATCAAAAAACCTGTATAAACAATAAAAAGATGTCAAATCCCAATTAGGGATATTACTACTTATTGTATAAAGATTAAAACAATAGTTTTAAGGTTTTATTTTTTTTAATTTATATTTTTCATTGGTCAAAAGTACCCACATTTGAGATTTTTCGAACTTTTAAAAATTCATTGGGATCTCCAAAAATATTACCTTTATCGTAAAATGTCATGGGACCTTTTTTGTAGTTCAATAAAGAATATGAAAAAAAAACTGTCCAGTAAAAAAAAATAACAATTTCCTGCAATTGTTTAAACAATTTCGGTTTAAACAATATGACACCAGGTGGCGCCATGGCAACATGTATCTATATCACTAGTAGGGCAATTTAAAGAAAATCGTATAAAAAACTTTAGGTGAAATAGTTTTCGGTACTCTTGCGCCGTTTTCTCCTAGACTAATTCCACTAATTATCGCTTGAGAGAAAATAATTGACCAAATTTTTATCTGACACCGGGACTATAAGCTTCTGAGGTCATAATTTAAAATGCACAAATTTTTTGACTTTAGAAAAAACAAAAGGATTATACCAAAACCACTATTGTAAGGTAATGGTCAAGTTCCCATCCAAAAATCTCAGCCTTTTAAAGAACTAATATCCAAAATTGAAAAAAAACCGTCTGTATTACCGAAAAAAATATCTATTTAAATGGTGAATTTTTTTAAAAAAGCTTTCGCGAAAATTAAAAAAATCAACCCCCATTGTAAAAATCTTCCAAAAAAGGGGCCAGACCATCAATTTTTAATGAATTTTTTATTTCTTCTTGAAAAATGTGTATCAAAAAATGACTTTCATTTTGGGGTTTCATTACTTTTTCCATACGCTGTTCTAGCAATACCTGTCAACTAAAAAAATAATAGAAAATTTTTTAACAACATTGATAAAAAACAATTTAACATCCTGGTTAAAAAAAAAATTTTTTAAAAAAAAATGATCTTCTTGAACCCCTATAAAAAAATTTTAGTAACATCTAAAAAACCATCAAAGAAGAAAGATAGCAACGAGTTTAATGAGAATAAGTCCTTTTTAAAAAAAAATCAACGCCAAAATTGCAGATGGAGATATCAAAAATTAATCCAATTCCCCTTTTTCAGATGATACTATCGCCCCCTAAAAAGAAAGATTTTTAAAAAAAAGAAAAAGAAACATCCAGTATCCGAACGATAATGATGTAGATTTTCCTTTAAAAAAATTGATTTTTTTTTAATTTATCGGGGAAAAGAAATTAAAAGTGCTATTTCTTCATTTCGTCCGGGGTTTTAGGTGGTATGGGAAATTTATTAAGCCCCAAAACATCTTAAGGACTTGGTGGGGGACGAGCATGGTAACCATTCATTTAAATTACTGCCCTTTAATTAAAAATTTTTTTAAAAACATTTATTTCAAGGTTCATTCCAAAAAAATATTTGTAAATTTTTTTTTTTTTGGGGAAACCTATGTGCTTTTAATAAAAGATGGAGGTATTCGACCAATAGCAGTAGGAATATGTTTCCGACGTTTAGCTTTTTAAGGTAATATGCTCTCGTATTTATGAAAAGCGGGGAAACCTTTTTCGCCCATATCAATTGGTTTTGGGAAAAAAAAGGGAGCAGAAGCAGCAATACATGCAATACGTCTTTTTTTTTACCTTTTATGAATCAAAAAATTTTTTTTAAAAATAGATTAAAAAAACGCTTTTAATATGGAAAAAAAAAAAACCATTTTATCACGAGGGAATATCTCCCAGAATTTTTACCATTTATAGCCCAATGTTATGAAAACCCCGGAGTTTACTTTCTTACGTGATAATTTTATATTTTTTTCAAAGAGGTTTAACAAGGAAACCCTTTTTGGCCCCTTTTTAGTTTAGAATTCATCCACTTATTTTATCATTAAACACAGAAATAAATCTTTGGTATCTAGATGACGGTACTTTTTGGGGGGAAACCCAAAATCGGTTTTAAAATTTTTTTTTTTTAAAATAATCAGAGGAAGTAAAAGTTTGGGTTTAAATTTAAATTTTTTGATGGTTTTAAAACTGTTTTATCTAAAGATTTCCAATATACAAAAAAATTTTTTTTAAAAGTGTTTGTTCCTAATCTGTCAGTAATTTATTTCAAATTTTAATTTATTAAAGTTTTTTTTCGTCAAATGAAATTGAATACTAAATTTAAAAAAAAAAGACAAATTTTTTTAAAATCTCTTAGCACCAAATTAAAATTTTTAGACTCACATATTTCCTATTATTTAAAAAAAAATTTTTTTGCCATACCTCGAATGTCTTATTTGTTAAGATGTTCACCTTTTGGGGAAATTCCAGAATTACTTTGTAACTTTGATAATGTATTACAAAGTTTGGTTCAAGACATAACAAATTGTGATATTAAATTAAATTCTTGGTTACAAAGCACTTTCCCCCAGTAAAATTGGGAGGTCTTGGAATAAGAGATACATCCCCCCGGGGTCTATTTCTGCCTTTTTAGGTTCAATCAATGACGTGTCGGTTTTTTTTTTCCAAAAAAATTTTACCTTCCTATATTCTTGCGACAGTAAAAAATGATTTCACCAATTGTTTTGTAAAATGGTTTTTGTTTGAATCTTCAAAATCAACCACAAGAATTCCAAAAAAAAAAAAAAGATTTTGACTTTTTTATTTGCCAAGCTCGTCACAAATATATTACAAACAAGTCCCGGGGAAAAGTGAAGATAAAGCACGTCTACTTGTTTTTAAAGGCCCCCCGAAAGTAATGTTTTTGGTTAACGCACTTCCATCTTCGTCCTTGGGAAATTTTTTTTGATAAAAAAAAATTTCCAAATTTCCATCGTTTTTGACTTGGTCTGCCTGTGTGTGGAGAGCACACCTGCTTTTGGGGGGGGAAAAAAAAGTTTTATATTTATGGCCTACATGGGTTAAGCTGAAAAAAAACGCAGGGCTTTCCCTTTTTAGACACAGTCAGATAAAAACATTATCAAGAGAGCTCTGATTTAAACCTTGAAAATCCTGTGTTAGAGCCTTTGGAGTTTGCGAAGGATGGAAAAAAAGGGGAGATGGAATGACCTTAACCCTTTTGGGAAAATGGAAAACAATTACTTTTTTGGGCGCTACTTGCAGCCATCCTTTTAAAATCCTTCTGGACAGAACTTCTAATTTTGTATGGGTGCTCGTATTGCCGAGAATAAAAAACATCTAAAATACAAAAGCTTGAAGAACGCTTTATCTTCATCCTTTTTTTTAAACTTTTTGGTCCTTTGGGGTGAGGCTAAAGGGGGTTTTTTAATGAAATTTGCAAAAAAAAAAATTTCAAAAAATCTAGAAGTTTCATTATCCAAAAAAAATTTGGTTAATTGCAACGGGTTAATGCAGCATCAGTACTAGGAAATCCAGGGAGACCCAGGACTTGATGAAGTTTATAATTTTTAAATATAGATTTAGTTCATTAATTTAATTTTAGAATATTCTTATTTGTATTTTTTTAAATTTAATAAACATTAATTTGGCCATCTATATTAATAAAAAAAAATTTAAAATAGACAGATCGGTAAAAAAAATTTTAAATCAAGGATCTTAAGGACCTAAGAGTTTGGGGGGCCAAAATTTTTAAAAGTGTTTTGGAAAAAAAGGAAAAAAAAATTTCTTTTATTTTTTTTCTTTTTAAAATGGTTATTTGATATCCCACTATTTTTAAAACTATTTTAGGAGAGAAATGGGCAAAAAAGGGTCGAAAAAAAATTTTCCCCCATTCCATTTTTTTTAAATTTTTCGAGAATTGAGAAATATTTACACTAAAAAAAGAGTAAAAAAAGGGTTTAAAAAAATTGAAGAAAAAAAATTTTGGGTACAAACTGATATAACTTCTTTAATATCAAACTTTACTCTCTTGACAATCAATGGCAAGTATATAAATTTTTTAAGTAATATATAAAGGGTATTAAAAATAAATTATATTTTTCGGCAACGTTTTATCCATGTGTGTTTTTTTAAAGCTTAGCTAATGCAAAATTTTCTACTATCTGTTCATTTTTGATTGGAAAAAAGCACCTAAACAAAAAATGAATTGCATTTGTTTAAAAAGTCAGTAATCATGGTAATTTACTGTGTTGTTCTCAATCGAAAAGTGACAGATTATAATAAACGATTTTGGTTTATTAAAGTGTTACAAAGCAACTTATTAAAAACGGTTTAAAATTTATGTCTTACGTCAGTTTTAACCTTTTCTTTCTTTTCTTTTTTTGAGCGGTAGGGAGCATCTGTGGAATGTCAAACGAAGTAATGTGTTTTTATTTTAAAATACGAACTTAAATAAGAAAGCAGGTATGTCTCAAAAGAAAATTATTTGCTCTACTGGTTACGAAGTTATAACGGTCTATATTGGTCCAATACACAAAAATACCACTACCACTTTTAAATTATTTATCATCTTGCATGTCTAAGAAAAGACTCACTGAAGCAAGGCCAAAGGCAGGCGAAGAGATTCATCTCACAATGGCCAAATTTTTCAAGAAGCTATTAAAAACTTTTTGAAAAAAAAACCGAGTTTAATAAGCAATTCCCACAGGGTTTTCCCTCGAAGGGGTTTTAAAACCCAAAAAAAAAAGAAAAAAAATTTCCCCAAGAAGGTTGTATATTTTGTGACAGATCGAGCAAAGCCGCGAAACATATACTATGCGAATGCATGGAATAAACATACCAAAGTCTAAAATATGAAGAAATGAAGAAACTTGCCTCACAAAACATCTTTTTTTCGCGAAAAGTTTGGAAATTAAAAGGATGAACTGATGCAGGGTAATTAAAAAAAAAATCTTTTAGGTCGATAAGGACGGCTAGTGACTCCATTCTCTAAAATACAATACAATACAATGCTCAGAAAGTTGTTTTAAATGCCTTTCTTTGACTTTAAAACCCTTTTTTGCTCTTTCTTAAAATAAGTTTTGTACCCGCTTTAACCTGTAGTTGTCATTAATAGATAAGCAGCGGATTGGAACTGTCCTGGTATATGGATCTGGAGTTGTAGCAGCAGTAGCCATTACTAGGTTCTTTAAAAAGACTCACAAAAAAAGTAAATTGAAGTCAAATCTGGCGAGACAGCAGGTCAGCCAAATCAACATTGCTGGTCAATTAAATTATGCTGTGGCATTTTCGGGGATGAAGTGATTGGTCCATATATATTATTTTATACATAGATCTTTTAAGGAACCAATGAATTTAGTTATTAAATCAGCACATAGATTCTGAGATATGGTTTCAGCAGGACGAAGCTCGACCCCAATAGGTGAATTGGTCAAAGTGGTCCATTCCAATGGCTTGCTCGTTGACCAGATTCAACTCCAATTGATTTTTTTGTGGGCTTTATAACGGATCAACCAATGGTTACTGCACCTATAACTTCACCTTTGAGTGGCACCTACAATATTAGGGCAGGTACAAAATCCATTTAAAGAAAGAGTTAGAAAATAATTTGATGTTAAAAGGAGAAATTTCGAACACCTGCTTAGGTTTGATAGGCAGTAAATAAATTAAAATTAACTAAGTAATTTTTTGGTGTGCCAATACAGTGTGTTCCAACTTTATTTATACAATAAATATTTCTGCCTCTGTACACACTACGAAAAAAACTTTTAAATGAAATATGTGTTTGGTAACGCTAATTTTATTAACAGTATTGTTAAATATACAGGGTGTCTCGAAAACAGAGTTTTTATTGGTAAGTACATTTTTTAATAAAATGCCCTGTATATTTGGCTAAATTTTGACTCATTATTTAATTCTACATTAAAAATGTATAATACACTATACGTTAATTATTACTGGTTTTTGAAATAACGACATATTATTATAGTATTATCTGATCTACTCATGTTACAATTAAAAACGATTAAAAAATAAAAAAAAATTAACCCAACTTCCTTCAGTAAATATTTAAACTGTAGACCGTTTTTTAGTACTATTTTCTGTTATAAATACTTTAAAAGAATTCTTTTAGTGTTAGAGCATTAGATTTAGTTACTTTATTAGTTGGAAAATATCTCAAAAATCAGCAATAATTAAGCTACAGTGTATTTTACGTTCTTGATGTAAAATTAAATAAAGAATTAAAATCGCCATAATATTCAGGGCATTTTATTTAAAAATACGTACTTTACAATGAAAACTCAGTTTTCGAGACACCTTGTATATTTACTAATACTATTAATAAAATAGGTATTACCAAATAAACATTTTTTATTCTTTATTTTTTTCTGTATCATGTACAGGGGCAGAGATATTTGGTGTATAAATACCATAGATATATAAGCAAAAGGAGATAAAACTGTTACAATTAAAAGCAATGAGGCATTGAAATAGTGTCTACCTCTCTAGACCACTTGATGGTCAAACGTGCTTGATACACATGCACCCTTGCCGATTGTCCTTTATTGGCAAATTTTTAGGATATTGCTTTATTAATATTTTCTTTTTAAATTCTTAAAGAGATCACAGATCATAACATGTCGTTATGCAATAACTTAGTAGCAGCGACAGAAATATGTCTTTTAGTTAATTTTTATTTTGCTTTATTAATATTATTCTCAAAAATAATCATAACGGAATATTAACGGTCAAGATGGGCAACACTGCTTTTTGTAGTTTATTCATAATTTTTGTACGCTAGGGTCACGAAGGTCGCCGGTCAGCTAGAAGTAAATTTTTTATTTGTGTTGTGAGGCGATGTTGCATTTCGTTTAAACTAGCTCAGAGAGAGATTTGTGTTTTTAAAGTGCGGTTATAAGAGGATTTTCTTAATATTTTATGTATTATTTTGTGAAGTGCTAGGTTTGTGGAAAACTGGATTCTCGTAATAAACATCTTTCGTTTCACAGGTAAGTTTAAACAGTTCTTTTATAAAACTTCACTTCATTGACGTGCAATACCATTGCGAGCAAATGACATTTTGTTGTTAATACCTTTTATGTTATATTTTTGTGCAGATTAACAACGATTGTTTACTTATTTTAGCATAAAATTTTATTATATAACTAAAATAACAAAAATTGTTTAATTATTTTATAATCGATTGAAAGTAACCATCAAGGTCTAGTTTTTGTTATAAACTTTTTTATTAGATTAATATAGCATATGAACGATTTCAATTATAAAATTTGTTTTAGGTTTCCTGTTAACCTGGTGAAAAAAAATGGTTTTCCCTACTTGGATTTGAAAAGAATATGCAGTTACCACAAGTTGTCGAAATCTTTCAGATTATTTGATCCTTGTGATATTATCACAAATGGAAATGAATAGTTAGTTAAATATTCTGGATTAGTTAAGAATAC
>JAHBCN010012635.1:0-26170 GCA_019359885.1 Listronotus oregonensis
GGTTATACTTACTGAAGACGATTAATCCTCTGTATTTCGGGTTTGTCCACATTTCGATCGGTTTGACTTCTGCTGATGGATTGATCTCGTTGTTGAAGTCTCTGGGTATATCTAAGGATAATTCGTTATCGTTGGATCTAAAAAAATGTTTAAAAAGTTTCAATCAGTACATTAATGACAACATTGATATTTTGAACAAAAGCGCTGGAAATAAACATGTAGAAAATTTTATAAAAGGCTCCACAACTTTTTTTTTGAGGCACTTATTCATGAAAAGAAAGTTGGTAATCTTTTATTTTGAAGATGATTTGAAATTTTTGTAATGATGACAATTAAAAACGCAAGCCCAAATTTATTAGCTTTTTGTAATCTTTTCCTATTTAGACAGCCAGAAACCATAATTAATAGCCCACAAGTGGAAATTTATAAAAAATAGTCAATAACATAATTTCCTTACTGTTTAATTTAACACTTTTTAAAAAAATCGCTTTTCTGTTTAATCTTAAAAGAAGTATATAGACACAAAATAATAATAAACCCAATCTTCATTACCTGTACTGTGCAGCTTCCCAAGGCTTCGACCTTTTGCCCAGACATCCTCCAGCCATGAGGAGACAACTTCTGCCGAACCTTCCTCCTAATAACAAAGAACTCGTCTGCGCTCTTGGGGAGCAGCAGGAAAAGAAACAGGAATAATGTTTACTGATCCAATATATTATAAAATTTTAAAACAGAGCTTCTAATAATTTGTAAGATTAGCGACGTTTCAACCTTTTTTACGTCATCTTTAGAAAAAATATTATTTTTTAAATTTACCCTTACCTAATCCCCGTTTGGTATGTTATTTTTAAACGCTGGGTATATACACTACAGATATTGTGTGTCCCAACTGTTAAATTTAAAAATTTAACAATATTTACATAGTATACAAGTGTAGTTTAAGATTAATACAAATTTCGTGTTCCAGTTTATATGTTACTTTAAACCCCCCTTTTTACGAGAGGTCCCTTTACATGTCCCCCCTAATATGAGTAAGGAAACAAAATTTACAAAACTTAAATTACTTTAACTTCCTCCTTTATTTAAATAACAATGTCACAATGTAAAACTTAAGAAATAGCCAAAAAAATTGAAATAAAAAATTCCAGTACGAAAAATATGTGATACAGTTTGGTTTCGTTGTTCCTGACATTTCTTGATCTTAAATCCTACTTTTATCACAAATCCATAACTATTTTTTGCCTATAAGACCACCATCGTCGATAGGATCTAGTTCTCCGTAAGCCAATAGACCACCTCCACCTATATTATCAATGGCTCGTTCAGCTAAAATACCACCTCCCCCAAGATTATCAAGAGCTCTGCTGGATAGAATGCCACCTCCACCTAGACTGTCTATTGCTCTGGCGGATAATATACCACCACCTCCAATATTATCAATAGCACGAGCAGCTAAAATACCGCCGCCTCCAAGATTATCTATGGTTCTTCTTCCGATAAGAGATCCACCTCCAAGTCTATCTAATGCTCTAGCTGATAAAATTCCGCCTCCTCCGAGATTGTCTATAGTTCTTCTTCCGATAAGAGAACCACCTCCAAGGCTATCTAATGCTCTCGCTGATAAAATTCCGCCTCCACCAAGATTGTCTATAGTTCTCCTTCCAATGAGAGAACCACCTCCAAGGCTATCTAATGCTCTCGCTGATAAAATTCCGCCTCCACCAAGATTGTCTATAGTTCTCCTTCCAATGAGAGATCCCCCTCCAAGCCTATCCAGTGCTCTTTCTGTAAGAATACCACCTCCTCCAAGATCGTCCACTGTTCTTTTGCCAATAAGAGATCCACCTCCTAAACTATCCAGTGCTCTGGATGCCAAAATACCGCCACCTCCAAGACTGTCTATAGCTCTTCTTCCGATAAGAGATCCACCTCCAAGCCTATCCAATGCTCTGGCTGATAAAAAACCGCCTCCTCCAAGATTATCTATGGTTCGTTTTCCAATGAGAGATCCACCTCCAAGACTATCCAGTGATCTTTCTGTAAGAATTCCACCTCCTCCAAGATCGTCCACCGTTCTTTTACCAATAAAGATCCACCTCCTAAGCTATCTAGTGCTCTGGACGCTAGAATTCCGCCTCCTCCAAGACTATCTAAACCTCTTCTACCAATAAGAGATCCACCTCCTAAGCTGTCTAGAGCTCTAGATGCTAATATACCACCGCCGCCAAGATCATCTAATGCTCTAGCAGATAGAATACCGCCTCCTCCAAGATCATCCACAGTTCGTCTTCCAATAAGGGATCCACCTCCTAAGCTATCGAGAGATCTGGCCTCTAAGATTCCACCGCCACCAATATCATCAAGTTCTCTAGCACTTAAAATTCCTCCACCTCCAAGGCTATCGATAGCTCTTCTTCCAATGAGGCCGCCCCTTCCAATAGAGTCCAGGCTTCTAGCTTCCAAGTTAAATAGTTCTTCTAGTCGATCACCTAAAATTTATTTCAATTTTATTAGATTGTTGAAGTGCTTTAATAGTGTGATCTACTTACACAGAAAAAAACAAGAACACGGTCAAAGCAACATGTATGTGCAGAGGAGACAGACAATGCTGTAAAGACAAAGTTGTAGACTATATTGTAGACAAGATTATGTGAATAATACCTATAAACATACCAAAATTATTTAAAACTCCTAAATGATAATGCAAAGGTTGTTTTTTAAGAACGGAAGCTACTTTATCAGATGCATTTCCTAAGTATGTTACTTCTTTATTTACTGGATAAATTAATTTAATTGTTTTATTTTTAATTTTCTATTTTAGAATTTTCCCAATTGTTTTAATTTATTTTTTCTTTGTGTTAATATTTTTTGTTTAAAACTTTTATTTTTTGATGATGCCCGAAATAGGTACAAGGTTATTCATTTAGAGCAGGGGTCTCCAAACTACGGCCCGAGGGCCACATCCGGCCCGCGGACAGATTTTGTCCGGCCCGCGGAGAGCTAGCATACTTGAAAACTCCTTTTAAAGAACAAATAATTTTTATAGCAAATTAAATTTAGTTTACTGAAGTATTCTAATTTTATGTTGAATAATTAAAATTAATTAATGACATGGGCTAACTCCGCTAACTCATAACATTCTTGTAGGCTTATTGTTATTGTTTTTGTGATAAGTTGGATAAAGAAACACAGAATTGTAATGAGTAAAGACATGTATAATATGCAGAAAATTTAACTTCACTATATAATAACTAACAAATTATTGAAATGAATCCAACTAACATTTTATACATTTTAAATAATCACATAACTTATAACAAACATAATGACATATGAAATACTAATGAGATTTATGTAATTGAGATTTTCCACTGACAATAGTTTGTAGTTGTGGACTAATTTTACTTGTACCAATTATTAAAAGAGATTTAAGATGCTCATCAGTTAATTTCGATCTGTAAACATTTTTTGTGTACTTCATTTTGGAGAAGGTTTTCTCACACAAATAAGTAGTACCAAAAACAGAAAACAGACAACGAGCAAATTTATGCAAATTATCAAATTGTGTCAGTGGAAGACTCTTATAAAATTCCAACAAAGATGAGTTTTGATATTTGTTCTTAATTATATCACTGCATTGTAGATCAATCATTTCCATTTGAAGTTCCGGGGCTAGGGTTTCAATGTCAGTATCAAAGGATTCTGAAAAATCTTAATTTGATTCGCAATGGCATCAAAGTCCGAGAAACGAGTATCAAAATTTATCTTCAAAGCACTCAAAGTTTCGATTGCAAAATCGATAGGAAACTCAGTCTCAGTAGTGTGGCTGAATATTTCACATGTTTTAAAATGTGAAAAACATTTACTTCGTAGTTGTGATTGAAACAGTCTCAATTTCTTCCGGAATGATTTGATATTAGTGTATAAATCAGGAAGATGCTGGTTTTCTCCTTGCAATCCCAAATTCAGTTCGTTCACATGTTTTGTCAAATCAACATAGAATGCTAACTTCCACAGCTATGCGTTGTTTTGTAATTCAGTAAGAGGGCGATGCTTTTCATTCAAAAAAATTTCGATCACTGCTCGAAGTTCAAAAAAGCGCTGAAGGACTTTCCCACAACTAAGCCAGCGTACGGCAGTATGATAAGGTAAGTCAGTTTCTCCAATCTCTTCAATAAATTGTCGGAATTGTCGGTGATTCAGCCCAAAAGATCTGATAAATTAACAGTTGATATGACTGGTTTCAGAACGTCAGACATATCCAAACATTTTCCGCACAAAGACTGTTGATGAATGATACAATGTAAGACTAATGGTTTGGAACCACCGTCATTTTCTACAGCCTTTGACACAAGAGCGACCACTCCTTTATCTTTCCCACTCATGTTTTTGCCTCCATCAGTTGTAATACATTTCAAGTTTTTCCATCGAAGGTTCTTTTGATTAATGGCCATTTCAACTCCTTTAAAAATATCTGTACCAGTAGTTGTGCCATGAATACATACATATCAAGAAGTTCTTCGTGCACTTCATAGCTTTATCTACTCCTCGAATATAAATCAACACCTGAGCAGTATCTGACACATTCGTTGACTCACCAAGGCCAAAGAAAACCACTCAAAATGTCCATTTTTGTGAACAGTTGAGAGGATATATTTTCAGCGATGTTTTCTACCCTTCGAGCCACAGTGTTTGCTGACATACTGACAGTTTTTAATAAATTTACCTTTTCAGGGCACATTTCTTCGGCTACTGCAATTATGCATTCTTTGATCATTTCTCCATCGGTGAATGGTTTTCCACGTTTTGCAATTTCAAGAGCCACACGAAAGCTGGCACGAGTTGCAGCCTCTTGTTCAGTTTTGAGTTTTGTAAATGAAGATTGCTGCGATTTCAATCCGCGCTGCATAGCTTGAATTTTTCTGTCCGCAAACTTCCTGTATATTTTGAGTAATTTTGGAAAATGTTTTGTTTCATAATGACGTTTAATGTTATATTCTTTGAGAACGGCTATGCTTTCATTGCAAATCAAACATAGCACCTTGTTACTGGACTCAATTACGAAATACTGAATGTTCCACTGATCTTTGAATTTTCTGCATTCACTATCAATTTTCGCTTCTTTTCCATACTACTAATTAATACACAAAAGCAACAATTCAAATCAAAATACTGTTATAAAGATGTCTTAAACTTAAACACGCACAAACACGTTTTAAGGAGGTATGCAATATTTTATTTAACAACAGTGTCATAGGAACTGACTTGTGGTTGCGCCACTAGCCTTCTTATATTCCAATTACTGCCATCTAGAAGTGAGTGGAAGACACCAGAACTTCTCGAACCAACGAGATTATTCTGTACGTGCTATTAGCGCCATCTGTTAGCGATAGAAGGTACTACCTATTTCCGCTTGTGTCCACCAGATGTCGTGTCACGTTACTCCTCATGGCTCGTACTCTACGACTAATCTAGAAATTACAGATAATGACAGGAAAATTAATAATATGCAGTGTTGCCGTTTTGCGGACTTTAGTCCGATTTGTTGCCTTTTTTAAACGTTGTGTACTTTTTCGGACTTTTTTTTTCATCAGTGGACTATTTCACTTCTTACCACCGGCAATAATGATAATATGGTTTTGGCCCTCGGAACTTACTGGAGTAATCAGTATGGCCCTAAGGCTGGAAAGTTTGGAGACCCCTGATTTAGAGAAAGTAGAATTCAATAATCTAATCAGAAAAACATTTAAAACAAAAACAAACGGGTTAAAAGGATAGTTTCACCTGAAAAAACCTGGCTGCCACAGGTCACAGGTGCCTATTTGTCAAAGTCAAGAATTTTAAAAATACGTTTACTACTTTTTGGAGTTGTTTTATAATAAGGTTTTCATCAGAAGAACGGCTCTCTATTATAAATGTGGATAAAACGCCAGGGAAACACAACGAAGAAATGTTGCAAATTTCCACCGAAATATATCAGTAAAAACGATTTTAAAACTGAAGGTTTTATTCGAAGAAACAAATTCGTTACATATTAGAAAAAGGACTACAATGAGAAAAAGAAACAAACGTGAACAAAAGGAACTTTGCTTTCAATTTGTTTCCCAAATTTTAATCAATGAACAAGATAACGATCCTACCCTGTTTTAAACAATTCTTTGGACGGATGAAGCTACGTTCACTACATCGGGAATTTAACCGACGCAATACGCACAGCTGGGCAAGACAAAATCCCAGGAAATTTCAAGAGATTAATCCCAACCTCATGTCTGGTGTCGTGTGTTTAACAATAGAATTGTCGGGCCAATATTCTATGAGGGATCCTTAACTGGAGAAAGATATCCCAATCTTCTTGAAAACGATATTGGGGACAATTTAGAAGAATTGCCACTCGAAACGTATCGCAAGATAATTTGGCAACAAGACGGAGCGCCGCCCCATGCTTTTCGTCAAGTTGTGCAGTATCTCAATCGCCGATACAATCAGTGAATTGGACGTTATGGCACTATTAGATGGCCACCTAATAGTCCAGATGTTACAATTTTGAACACTTTTCTATGGGGTGACTGTCGTTTACCAAAATGGGAACACAAACACGGAAGAAATGAGAGAAAAAATTGTAAATGAAATTAATCGTCTTAACCATGAACCTCAAATAATATCGGCGTACTTAGAAAGGCTAAGGAGGGGTTATAGATCATGTTTCGAAAATAACGGGGGTTATATAGAACATTTAAATTATTAGTAATATTATAATTTTTTGTTATAAGTGTTCTTATTATCACCATATTTTACCTCGTATTGTACTTTATTTTTTTCCATTTATTGTAATTTTGCTGCTTGGTTTAGATATATCATATCATATCATTTTTAGCATATAATATAACTTGAAGCCGTTCTTCTGATGAAAACTTTATTATAAAACTACTCCAAAAAGTAATAAACGTATTTTTAAAATTCTTGACTTTGGCAAATAAGCACCTGTGACCTGTGGCAGCCAGGTTTTTCAGGTGAAACTATCCTTATAGTATTATGCAGTTTTTAGACAACAGCAGAACCGCAGGAAATAAACCCAGCAACCTCTATATCACCGAATTCCTCGTGAAAATCTTTATCTATTGATAAAAAAAATATGGGGTATTTCATTTTAAAAATACGTCACTCGTGCTGTAACTCTTTTGTGTTTGTTTCAAATGTTTTTTCTGATTAAATAATTAAATTATACGGAAACAAATACACGAAATAGCTATACTCGTTTTTCAAAAAGTACAGGGAAGTTCAAAAATAAAGCCCTGTTTTTTAAATTTTAAAAAAATTTATTTAAGCGAGACTTTGCCTTTTGAAATTTATTATTATCTTAGAAAAATGTATTAAACATCAGTTAAATTGAGTTTTGGCTTTTAATCTTACCCGATCGTTGAGAATTTATAAAAAGATAATGTGTTTCATTTAAAATACGTGTACATTTAAATATAAACGCTTTAAAGTCACGAAACAAAGAGAATAATATTTACATAATTTTTAGAAAAAAAGTTGTCTTAAACAGAAGCGGGAAAATAGGGAGTTTTATTGAAAACGCGAGGTGAGTTAATAGCACACATACGATATTTGTGCTTAATTAAACGAGAAAATTTCAAGCGTAAATTCATGAAATTACACACTGAAATGGTTTATTATAAATTACTTATGTTCTGCTGAACATTTTTTTTGTTAGTCTATTATTTTAAGTTCTGTATAGTCGTTTTTGATCTGTGATCCCTGCAGCTTATTTGGCGAAGCGTTAGTCTGGATAGTCAAAGGTCGCAGGTTCAATTCCCGTCCAAAGCGTTATAAATTTTTTGTTACAAAAAATTGTGGTGTTTAATATTAATATTTTTAAAATTACAGGAGCCTAATGAAGTCACATGATTTATTTAAATTATATTTTTACATGCCCTTGAACAAAATACATGTATCAGATTTTCGTATGTGCTCTTTTTAAGTCAAACTTAAAATAGTCCAGTAAATGAAGGGACAAAGCTTTAAATAAATCTGTACAGTTTTTCCTTGTGGCGCAATTCATAGGTCATCGGGGATGCTTTGAACGAAAAAAAGTTTATTAACATTTACAGGTGGGAAAGGGCTGAAAACGGTCCCTCAACGCCCGAAAAATGGGTTTCCCGCTAATATCTGCCAAAATATGCAAACTAAAGAATTTTTGTTTAGACAAAAAATGAAGATCGCCTAATAGTCTAAAAAATGGTCCCTATAATTTTTTCGAAAAATCGATAGTTCTCGAGATAACGGGACCTAAAGTCCCTCATTTCAGCTGCCGCTCTACCGCTAGAATGCCGCTATCTTCATGGATCCACCAAGGAAGTTTAAAGGTGTATGGAAGCCCAATGCTATGGCCCATTCGATCAAAAATGTCCAGCCCAGTATGAAAATAACTGTCAGAGTTGGCCCCGCCGATTCTGCGCAATAACAAAATTCCACGGAAATAATTAATGTGTTGTTACTTACACACTGATAAATCAGTGTGAAGTTAGCCAACACATTATAATTTTATGAGAGCCGGAGTAAGGGTAACATACCCGTCTTTTTAATTAAGGTAAGTATTTTTTTTGTTTAAATTGGGTGCTTGTTATAAGACGTAACGTTAGGTAACCGAATAAATAATAATATATCAATTATGAATAATAGAAAATGAAAATTTTCGTAGGAAATATTAGTGAGAAAAGTAAGACAATCTTAACTATCTTTTAGATGATTTCCAAAATGTTTATGTATTTCTGTGGATTATTAAAAAGAAATAAGGTTTACATTTAGGTACTTTTATTTCATTTAATAATTTAGTACACTCTTTTAAAGGATCAAAATTATTGATTACTGGGCAGACCAGGCAAATTTTAATATATACAGGTCCCTCTAATTGAATGAAAGGAAGTACAATTTGGTACGATTTTTGGGGCGCTAATTAAAAATCTTTAAAAAAATCGGAATGTTTCGTTTTCGAGATATTCATCATCGAAATTTAAAATCAAACTAACCTTATTTACACTATTCCTCCTTCTTTTTGATAAAATTCTTTATTTTTACACTAAATTGGCACACAATATTTCACAAACACCTTTTAAAAACTTTTTTATGTTTATTTTACACCTTTTTACACTTTTATTTTTTAAGCAAATATGGTGCCTGCCTTTGAACTTAAAAGTTCGCAATTTAATGGAAAAAAGATGTAAAATAAATAAAAATACAAGGTTTTAAAAGGTGTTTATAAAATATCGTGTGCCACTTTAGTGTAAAAATCAAGAATTGTGTACAAAAAGAAGGGAGAATATAGTGAAAATGAGGTTAGTTTAATTTTCAACTTTGATGATGAAGATCTCGGAAACGAAACGTTGCCGAAAAGATATTTTTTCAGATTTGTAATCAGCGCCCCAAAAAACCCCTGTATACCAAATTTGATCAAAATCGGAGAGGAGGCAACTTTCGAGACAATACCATTTGTTTAAAAATAAATTAGATTTTTGGTTTCTTAATCTTGCATTATCAACTTTTTAAGCTCGACATACTGTACACACATAATATTTAACGGATACTGTTACAATGGATACTCAGGTACCAAAGGTTACTAAACATTTTTAACCACTGTTATTCTGTCTCATGAATGTTATTATTAGTGAAAAGTATATGCCTAAAAAGCAGTTATAAAAATTTTCACTTTTTAATGTACAACCAGAATCTTAGGATTAGATTAAACTCATTTACACTATCTTGCCCTTCTTTATCACAAAATTGGTGATAAGTACATAATACTATCATACAATGTTTGAAATTTATTTTAAAAATCGTGTTTTATTTATTTACAAAGATTTTTGGTAAAAATACAAAACTTTCAAAAATATCGACCATTTAAATAGAAGGCAGTAAAGTGGCGCCATCTATTCTTTCCATATTATATCAGATGATATAAAATCTAATATTACACAATAATTTTAAATATTCTATAGTAGTATCCTTTAAAAACCAACAATTTTGTGCAAAAATAAAAAAAAAAAAGTGAATGTTGGAATTTGTTATTTGATGATGTCAATTTTATAGATAGTAACAAAGAATTATGGAAATCCGGCCCTGACCTACTATTCATTGCGCAAATTCCACGGGGCCAACCCCGGACAATTTTGTTCTACAGTATTGGGCTTCCATACACCTTTAAACTTCCTTGGGATCCACTTATAAGCGGGCGGACGAATTGTTCCATTACCTGGGCAATAATGTACATTTTTTAATCATTAAAAGTTCATCGGAATGGGAAAACCCGTACCTATCATTGCATATGACTTTGGGTCCATTCTGATTTTTCTAGAATATTAAAAAAAGCGGTTAAAGTTTTTTTTCACAATCAGGGCCGGATTTACCTTTTGGCCGCCCATAGGCTAATATTTTTTTGCCGCCCTAATATGTCAATATTTTTTGGATATCGGAACGAAAAATTTAGCATTAAAAGAATGTAAACTTCTCTAGTAATTCTTATAAAAATTTAATAAACAAATTTAACAAAAGTAACTCATACAGGAAATTAAATAACAATTCTTTAAAACAAATTTCATAAAATAAAAACAAAATACAAATTAAAATGGTAAAACAAATAAATCTTTTTTTGAACTATGTATTATTGGATTATAGGCAAAACCCTTTACTAACATTTTTCTTGAACCTTTTTTTTCTGCAAAATCATTAATTATATATTAATATTTAAAATTTAACATTCGTAAATTTGCCGCCCCTAATGTTTGCCGCCCTAGGCTTCAGCCTACTCAGCCTTTGCGTAAATCCACCTTCCTAAGGACATATTCCGACGGCTGGATATTTAAAAATATACGGCTCTTTTATGAGCCGAGATCAAAAACTTAAAATAAAGAAAACATGAAAATGAAAAATAAGCATATTTTTCCACTTTCAATATAAACTGATATCCTATCAGATTTTTAAAAATGTTGATAGTCATATTTACGATTAATTTTAAAAATAAAATTGAAGTAAAATATTAATAACAACTAAAATGTCAACATAGTTTCGTTTCTCGAATTTTGGCTTTTGTTTCATAGCCTACCTGTGTAGTCTTGTCCAGAAGTGTGTTTCCTGCAAAAATAGTTAAAAGGCTTCGAAAATATAAGCGGTTGCTCATTCAACGCAAATCTGAAAAGGCGTTTTGACGATTTTTTCTGCCAATAAAAATTGCAATTATTATTAAACAAAAACGAAATTAAAAAAAGGCATTTCGATTTTTAATTGATAACTCAAAAAATTTCCTATTTTTAGCTGAATCTTTTGGAAAATTATTTAATATTAAATGTAATTGCAAAATTACCAAATTTTCAAGTTCAGGTTTATAACCTTTTAACAGTGCGACAACAGAAATTATGTAAATTAGGGGAATTATTGTGCCCTACTTTACAAAAAATTTTGAGAGCCATAAAACTGCGTTTCAATTTAAATCTTTTTAGTGAAAAAAAGTCGCTGTATTTCATTGCAATACAACAGTATTTGAAAGTTATTCAATCGACGAAAAGTATCAATAATTAAGTGGCATTATGCGGGAAACAATTTTAGAGCAGTATCTGAAATGTTTTCAGTTTATTCCCCCAAGTTGTTGTATTGTCAGTAAGTTCGAGTCCAAAGGTTCCGTAATAAATATTTGTAAATGTTTAACTTAGGATATCGAAAATAAGACCGTAGAAAGAAGAACAGAGATCTTAATATTCTACTGAGTCTGGATGAAAACAAAATGGTTAGTACGGTTCTTGGGCAAGAGGTAAATAAACATCTACAACGGTATGCGCACTTTGAAAAACACAAATATTATTCTTAAAAATTCGAAAAGCATCAAGAGCTGCAGGAAGGAGATGAAAAGCGAAGAATGGCATTTTGTTTTGAAACGATGAAAAGAGCAAATAACGATAGGAATTTTTTAAGAAATATTTGTTTTACCGATGAATTTACATTCACCCTCAACAATAAACCAAAAGTTCAGAATTGCCGGTACACCTTTTTTCTCCCCACACTGTACTATGTGGGATGTTAAACGTGAAACCGATCCCTTTGAATCCAAACAAAGAAAGCCAACAAATTTAGTTCTTTGTAAAAAAAAGTTAATTATGTTTTTCATTTCTTGAAAATTTACTAGATTGTTTATGATTTAGAATTTTCATATTTTAAATCCTTCGTTTCTTCTTCAAAAACTTATAGGTGATTTTATGTTTATTTGTTTTATATTCATTTTTAGTTCTTTTCTCTCTGCTTTATTTCCTATTCCATCTTAAGCCACGCATTCTTCCACCAATCATTCTCCTTTCATATTTTTAAACCGCATTCAAAATAAAACTAAAAACCACATAAAACACCTATGAACGGTAACTCTCCCTCCCATTAAATATTCCCTCTAGCTTTGTACCGTAACAGCAGAGTCAGAAAATTAGAGTTTTAAAATTTTTAGAGTATTCTTTGGCTGATTGAAAATAGCATCATACGGCTTTTGTACAGGAACATAAAAATAATCTATAAAAAGGCCCAGTTTATTGAAGCTGCGTGTGCTTTTACTGAAAAGTGCACATATGCTTTTACGGAATTAATTTAAAATTGGATTATATCGGAGGTTTATAGAAATTTTGCCAAATCATAATAATTGAAAATAGTTTTGTACAAATATTTTAGATTTTAAAAAATCGGATAAATGAAGAATTAAATTCCTAAACGTCAAGAAAGGCTTCTAAAAATATCACAAGTTTAAAAACAAATTCGAAAAAAAGCTGAGCGAATGGTGGATTCGGAATGATGTGTAAGAAATGTATTTAAGGATTTTTAGACGCAAAAATTGCAAAAGTTATTAACAAATTAGGTTGAAAAATCAAGGCTTTTGTTTTTTGAAACTAATCGAAACTAAGAACTAATTTTAAGAATTTAAAAAAAACGCTGGTAGAGAGAGAAAAAAAATTTTAATAAAAAAGATTTCTTCAACTACCGACGTTCTATCTCCATTATTTATAATTTTAATTGAACACCTAGAAAATAGGGCTTAATTAAAAATTTGCAAAAAAAATATGGATTATTCTATACACTTGAATGAATAAATAAATTCCAGTTGGAAACAGGTTTTAAAGTTCGTTAGAAAGTATAAATATATTAGGGGGTTTTTTTTCAAAATATATTTTTTTTGGTCCCATTTTAAATATTGTTTACCCCCAAAAAAGTCCATGAAAATTTCAGCCCCTTTAAAATTATGAAAAAACTCGCCCAAAGCGTGTGAAGATTTCCCATTTAAAAAACACGTCAATTTTGATTTTTTTTTTTTTTTATAACTCACAGCATTTTATGTTATTTTTTTATGCAAAGACTGGAGTTTTTGAAAATGGGTATTACAGGGGTCCATTGCAAAATGCACCACACCGGCGTGGTAGTACCGGGCCAAATCTAACTTTTTTTTTTAAAAAAAGTTTTTCTTTTATTTTTTCATAAATGACAAGCATACACAAAAAAAAATAACAAAGTTGTTGAAAAAATAATCAACAAAAATTACTAATAATCGAAAGCTAAGACCAACAGTTTTTGATATTTAGCTTTTTAATTTTACTTAATTAAATACTACAAATTAAAAATTTTTAAAAATTTTTAATAAGATTAATTAAAAGGGCCCTGACCCCTTGCGGATCGCTCTTGAAGAATAACGAATCTTTTTTGTTTTATATGCTCTTTGTCGGTTCGAATCAGTTTTGGCTATATACCTATTTGGCAATTAAAAGAACTTTTTTCTTTTTTTAACTTTTTTTTTGACCAAAGACTTAATTTGGAGGTTCATTTGTAGGTTTTATTGATTATAGTTTTAAAAGTTTTATTTCAAATATGTTTTTTAAAAAAATTTATACCAAAATAAAATACATGCAAATAATTTCTTTTTTAAAAAAACTAAATCACTTTTTTGTTGAATTCATTACCGATCGAGTCCGACCGGCATCGGCATCATAATAAAGTGAATCGGGTTGCGATCAATTTTTTAAGTGAATCATCAAATGAATTGATTAAAAAAAGATTCGAACTTTTCCCTCTAGACGTGACGTTTCGCCGCATGCACGCATCTCCTGCTGCCCTCCCGCCACTCTGCCCGCTACCCCGATACTCTTAATATTGTAAAGTTGAATTATAATTGCTCAATGTTGATAATTTTAAATAAAAGATACTCTTAATATTGTAAGTTGCAATAATAGTCTCTTTTGGTAGGAAAAGTGTCGTTTAGAATATAGGTTTAATTAAATTCCAGGCGAGATAATATGTTAAAGATTTTTAAGGTGACAAAAAAGTGGGGGCGCTACAAAATAACTGTTTTTCAAAGTGGGCGTTACAAAATAAGTTTGAGAACCTCTGGGCAAGGCGATAACATAAGGTGCTTTTTGAGTTATAGAAATTTAAAAAAGGCCAAAGTTTACGTCTTTTTAAATGGAAAATCTTCACACGCTTTGGGCGAGTACTTAATATTAATATTAAGGGCGAAATTTTTAAGGGGGGTCTTAAAAAGCCCTATATTTTGTTAAAATAAAAAAAATGAAAATTTTTGCAAATATGTTAGTGTTCAGAAAATTAAAGCTACACATTCAAGTTGTTTTTCCCCTAAATATATTAAGTTTTCAAACGTGGATTATTTAGACGCCCTCAGAATTGTTTAAAAATAAATTGAATATTTCCCCGGATTTTTTAAATTTAAAAATCTTACTAAAAATATTTTAAAAATACTCAAAAGATGCTTATTTTTTATGAGAAACGTTTAATCGGTGATTGATTGCCAAGATACGAGTGGTTAAATTAGCCAGCACAGGGCTTACCCAAAATTTTCTCCTATTTTTTTTTATATTTTACTGAAAAAACAATTTAAAAATAATATTTATTTATTTAAAAATGTTGAAACAATTTTTGCCCCAGGCAATTGTTCATATTTTTAAACAATTGCTGAGGGCGCCCCAAAAGACTTGAAAATTTATTTTTAAAAGAGACGGATTACGTTTTTAAATTTTTTTTTTATTTTTTTTTTTTAAAATTTTTTTTTCTGAATAAGATCTTATTAAGAATATTTTTAAAATTTTGAGCGGGGGAAGGGAAGCCGATAAAACTCGCTTATGAAGGTTTCCAAAATTTTTTTTAAAATTCAAAACTTTAAAGCGTTTTTCACAACTTACGTTTTTAATGTCATGCCCCTCATAACTTTAAAAAATACTGCACCGACCCCTTTAACATTTTAAGCACTATTTTTGTTAGTACATAATTTCAAGTAACCTAAAGAGTTTTTTTCAAATTTGTTTTCATTTTTTTTTTTACAGTAAAAAATTATCCGATTTTTTTTTCAAAACAACTTTTATTTCCAAAGATTCCCAAAAAATAAAAAAAGGAAAAATTTTGAAAAACCCCTTTTTTACCTGGGGAAAGAGGTTATTTAACGAAAAAAACTTATTTTTTTAATTTCAGATAAATTTATGAGGAGCACCACAATTCTTTTTTTTGAGACGCTTCCAAATAATTTGCCATTGCTGTATTTTTTAATATATCTTTATAAAAATTTCACTTAAATTTTTCGAATGTTATCTTTTAAAGTAGTATTAATTTTAATAGATAGATTTTTCTTGTCTTCCAGAAAAATTGAAAAGTGTGCTTTTTGCACAAATTAACGTTACCCCCTTAAAAGCTAAGATCTCTAGAATAGTTTAAAATTCAAATGTCTAGGTTCAATATTGTAGCTCTAATAAACATTTTTTGAAAAATTGACTTTTTTTTCAAACAAAGGTAAATTGGAAAATATTTGTGCAAAAACTATTGAACCGAATTAAACCATAGTTGAAATGTTTCAATTATAGCATGATGTTTTGTGGATCACTACGGAGGTTCTTAAAAAAGTCGAAGGTCTAAACAAATCACTTGAAGGTTTTAAAAAATTACCCGAAAAACTACGCTTTTTACTATTTGTTTATTGCTATTATTCGATTCAATATTACATATTTTATTATAAACATTTAACTTTTAATTTGGGACATAAGCGATTTTTTTAATTACCAATACGAAAATTGTAATACTTACTTGGACTCTTATGTTTTCTAAGTTTTAAATGTATTGTTGGTAAATCTAAAACAAAAAATGTAATTAATTTTAAATTGATATCGGCCCCGGTTTTAAATTTGCAATAAAAAATTTTCCCCATAAATTTTTCTTTCGGAATTATTTTTACAGAAAAAAAAAAAAATTTTTTTCATCAAAACCCAGGCACATCCACCCACCTTATTCGACGATTTAGTTCCCCCGACTTCGGCTATTCTTACACCCCAAAAAAAGTCAAGCGGGGTAAAATTCTAAACTAGAAAATCACTAAAGCAATTATTGCGATCAGGGAGAGTATATTAAATTTAAAAAATATTTTTAAAAACCTATTATCGTTTTTTTCTTATCAAACAAGAAAAATGTTTGAAAAATCTGGTATACAGTGCGTCCCAAATTGGTGGGGAATGTTGGGGATCTAAACCACGATAGATAGAAAATCGGTTAAATGGGAAAGTTTTGGACAATTATTTATGCTAATTGCGTTTACTACATGGTTTTATCTATTCAGGTTTTTGATAAATTTTGAAAAACCTAAAATGCATTTTCAAAAACCCCATTTTTTTTTATAGTAAATTTTTTTCAAATCTGTAAAAACTAAAAGTATTTAATTTTTATTTTCTACTTTTGGGGGTTTTTTAGAATCATCAACAACTTTTTTTTTTCATATGGACGCCATATTGGATTTTTCCCAGCCAAATAGTGCTTTATTCTGATTTCAACAATGTAAAAATTTATAATGTAAGAGTTTATAACCTCATTTATTTCAAAAACAAATATTTTCTCAGTTGGCCTTGATTCCGGAAAACCTTTTTTTTTGTAAACAATAAAATATTAGAAATTTGGGAAAATAGATAACTAAAAAATATTTTACAGAAATGGGTTTCGCGGACATAGGTATAACGTTAATACCGTGTTAGGACAAAACACATAAAAAGTTAATTGAAACAAGTAAAAAAAAAACAATAAAAAGTGGCTAAACAAATTTCCTACTAAAATGAAGATGTAAAATAACGACCTAAAATTAAAAATGTTGTCCATATTTTTTAACATATTAACGATATTTTTTTGCCCTAACTACCCTATGAATGGTTGACTTGGTATGTGGAATTCTTTACTAACATCCCTGGCTGAAGATGTTGGTTTTTCTTTAAAATGTTGGTTAACTGCAGCATCTCGTTGTCGATTTTTTAAACGTAGTTCTTAGGTCGTGGTTTTTTAAAACCCGAATTTAACAAATCTGTAACCAGTTTTCGAAAGTATTTGTTTAGGATGCTGCCTTTCAGGATAATCTTCCAGCTATATTAACATTTCTATTGCTTTTGAAATAACGTTGCAAAATATCAAGTTTTTTTTTAAATAATTAACCATTTTACAAAGTTGAAAAATTTTTTAAAAACTACCCGAGCTAACTTGATAATGACGCTAATGACATTCGCCGGAATCAAGGCCAACTGGAAAATATTAGTTTTTTGAATGAGAGATTTTAAACTCCTAAACTATTACATGTTATACATTGTTGAAATAAGAATAAAAAGCACTATTTGGCTGCAAGTAAAGTTGATGATGATTCATCAACTTTACTTTTTCATATGGGCGCCATTACATTTTCTTGTAACACGTATTAACGTTATAGCTATGTTCGCGAACCCATTTCTGTAAAATATCTGTTCAGCTTATCTATTTTGAAAATTACTATATTTTATTGTTTACAAAAAAAAAGACGTTCGCCGTTTTTTAAATAAATGAGGTTATAAACTCTTACATTTAACATGTTATACATTGTTGAAATCAGAATAAAAAACACTATTTGGTTGGGGGAAAAACAATATGGGGTCCAAAGAAAAAATAAAGTTGATGATGATTCTAAAAAACCCCAAACGTGAAAATAAAAATTGACTACTTGGTCATATTCTACGAAGTTGCTTTGAAAAGTTTTTACCGATTTGAAAAATTTTCACTCATAAAAAATATGGCAATTTTCGAAAATGCATGTTTCAATTTTTTAAAAATTTTCAAAAACCTGAATAGATAAAAATGTAGTAAACGGGATTACACTAAATTTGTCCCAAAAATTTCCCCCTTTCCCATTTTCTATCTATTGGGTTTCCAAAATCCCCATAAATTCCCCCCAATTTTGGGGCCACTGATACTTTGGTATTTTTAACGATTCCTTTTTTCTTTCGAATTGGTTTTGAACAAATATAGAAACCTAATATTTCACATGAAGATACATGTTCCAAGTTTGCTTTGTTTCTTTTATGTAATCAAACTACAAAACGCATACAAATAAGTACGTAATAATAAATCACGAATATAAAACAAGACTAAAAACTGAGTCTTTACCAACCATTCCCAAGACTGACAGGATGCTTTTTATAGCAATAATTAAGCGCTTAAAATAATGGCGTTCTTCCTGGCAGTCTAAAACTACGTATTTCTGTTAATTTTTTTTAAAAAACAATTAGTAATCATCAATATAAATTACCTTTTAAATGTAGGTCTTAATATTTTAATGAATCTTCAATAAGGCTTAGCTCGGGGTTTACAGGCCTTTTAAAGCCAATTTATTGTTGTTTTGTATACTCGCGTTTCGTACACCTCAAAAATTTTCCCAAATATTCTTATTTCTACACAAATTTAATTTTCCTCTTTTACTCTCGTTTACCAAAAAAAAAAAAAAAATGCGGCCCAAAAATTCTTGGAACACATTTAATTTAATTAAGCCATGGGAGAATTGCAGCTAAAGGAAAAAGTTTACGTTCCTACTTTTAGTTCATTTATCAGGGCGAAATATAATTGGGAAAAATAAAAAGCCGCTTAACTACCAAAACCTTACCATGACCGACCCGAACTGAGACTTTTAAATTTGTCTAAATTATCCCACGCAAAAGTTAGTAACAAATTTTAATAATTTTCAATATGGTATTTTTTTAATTGTTATTTGGGTCGTCACAAGGTTTGTGTCGAAACGAAGCATAAAATTGATTAAATAATTCAGTGTACAAAACGAAATATTTGGTAAATTTCTAAAATTGAAGCAAGTGTACGAAACAAAAAAACCTTAAAGGCTAACAAACTTTTATTGAACTGATGCAGTATTTAGAGTGAAAAGTAAGAACAGCAGAATTGATAATTTAAAAAAATTTACCCATGTGTAAATTTTTACTCATGTATAATTTATCTTATAAGACACGTTAAAAATCGAAAACTTCAGCGGAAAATTTACGTTGCCTAGACAACGTGGTATTTCCACTTAAACACATAACAATCGAACCTGTTTGTTTGTATTGTCAATTAGAAACGTCAAAATCATTAAAATGATTCGATTTGTATGTACACGATAAAGAAATAAATAAAGTAATTAAGAAAACGATTTCAGTTATAGTTTTAATTAGGTTGCATAAAATTAATATTGTATGCAAAAAATTTTAATAGTTAATACTCCCATATTTTCCATTCTAAAATACCCCCTTTTAATCCCATTTGCATAAAAATTAACCGTTTCATTAACTTCAAATTCCACTCGTTCTTCGAACTCGTGGAATTATAAATAACAGCTTAAAATTATCGGTAATTTTTAAGCACTCGTGGTATTACCCCCGAATATTTCACTCATGTATAAATTTTCCCATAAGACAGGTTAAAAATCAAAAAATTTAAGCGAATTTTCACGTTGCCTAGAAAAAATGGTATTTTCACTTACAAACACAGAACAATCGAACCTGTTTGTTTGCGTTGTCAATTAGAACGTCAAAATTAGTCAAAAATGAGTCGATTTGGTCAATTACACGATAAAGAAATAGATAAAGTAATTAAAAAAACGATTTCAGTTAAAATTTTTTAATTATTTGCATAAAATTGAAAATTGTATGACAAAAAAAATTTAAATTAGCATAATATTCCCATATTTCCTTTTCAAATTTCCCCCTAAATACCCTCGTGCATAAAAATTAAGAGATAATTTTCATTCAGGTTATACAAATTCCACTCCTTCTTCGAACTGGTGGAATTATAAATAACCAGCTTTTATGAAAATTATCGGTAATTTTTAAGCACTCGTGGTATTACCGAAAATTTTTGACATTTATAAATAAAATAAAATTTTTATTAACCTTAAGATTTACTATATTATAAGTTGGAAGTACAAATTCTTTACTAACAATTTACCCCACATGTACTAGAAAATTTCAAGTTTACAAAAACATATTTTTGTTTCTTTGTTAGTTGTTATATTTTAACACAAACAATCATTTTTAACCAAAGCGTCTAAAGGTACATAGCATATATTTACTAAAATTTATAAATTGTCTATATTTTATAAAATATATGTAGTACATTAAAACAATCTTATTCTGCTGTGATAAACAAAAAGCTTCATATTTTTTACACACCAGAATCAAATGATGTTTATTAATCCCAAATAAATTTAGTAAATACATTTCTGGTCCTTATTCTTGTACAAATACATTAAAAATTTTAAGTTCGGATGATGCATTTTAATTTCATTGACTTTCTTACAATCCTTTCTACAAAACGTAATTCTCAACCGTTTTTAATTTGTACAACACAACGATTTGATTTAGATAATTATGGGTAAATAAGCTAAAAGTAGTGATGAAATGAGACCGGTCTTGGTTTTTTTTGGTCTTGGTCTTTCAGCAAGACCAAGACCGAGACCAAGACCACGCCTTTTTTCGTTGAATCAATACCAAGACCGGGTATGCAAAAAAGACCAAGACCAAGACCAAGACCAAGACCATGCAAGACTACGCAAGACCAAGACCGACCTGCAAGACTCTTGCACTTTTGCAACTTTTTTTAAATATTATAATATTCAATTTTTTTATTCAATATACAGAGGTATTTCATACAGAAATGACAAAAAATGTGCGAGAACTTTTAAAAGGCGATTATTTAATGAGTAACAGGTTTGTTTAATAAAATAATAATTCAATGGATCATTTGTTAGTAGTTAGTGGGGTTTTTTTTTAAATTTGCTAAGTGCATTACAGGTGATTAAAAATTGTCAAAATCCAGAAAAACATTATTTCTGTTCTACACTGTAAGAAGAACTGAGATATAAAAAGTAAAAGAAAGGAATTATTAAAAATATATTTTTCATGTTATTTAGGGAAATTTTTTTTACAAATTGATTTTAAATACCACTTCCGGTTTTAACGTAAAAGACACAACAATGCGAAATGAATAATAATGACGTCATTTTTATCAAAACCGAAAATGATATTTAAACCATTCTACGTTGACATTGTTTCTTTTATGACTGTTTAATAATTTTACAGCATAATGCAGGGTGTTAATTTTTTAAATGGATTTTTTGTCATAAATTTTATATTTTAGGTTAAAAGCTAAAAATAAGAGAGTCTTTCTTGAGTACGTGGATTCTTTTGAAAATTTAGAATGGAAAAAAATGCACATTTTTTCGTCCTTTTTTTTATAATTTTTTCATATTCAGTTTTTCACCATGACGAACTGGTTTTGGAGATATCGAGCTTTGTCACAGTATTAAGCCACCTTGTTTATGCTGAATGTTTATAAATTATTTGTACAAACTTTAAGCAAAAGTTTGACTAATTTAAAGATAAAAAGTTCACATGAACTGAAAAGATTTTTGAATAATTTTTTTTTTTAAATCAAAAAACCAATGTTTACATATTACAATCATTTTCACGAAAATTTCATATCTGGTTAAAATTAAAGTTTTATTTTTCTGCTCACACAGTACATTTTTTTGTATTTATTTTAATTTTATATGCTTCTTCAAAGAAAAATTAAATAATTTTATCACCAAAATGTTTTGGGTGCCACTTAATGTATAAAAACGGGGTTGTGTTTTAATTCAACTAAAAATTGAGCATAAATAAATAAACCCTACATTTAAAATACGTTTTTTTAATCAAATATTTCAAACGTATGTGTAAGGTTAAAGTTGGCATATTTTATAATTTTAATGCAGAAAATATAGTTTCCATCTTTATTTATTTTTAAGTATTGAAAAATATATTTTATTCAATATTACTTAGTTTAAATTATTACTACCAAAAAAAAAGACCCGCAAGACTTTTGCAGCAAGACAAAGACCGAGACCAAGACCGGGTGGTGTAAGACCAAGACCAAGACCTTCCTTTGGCTTGCAAGACCAAGACCAAGACCAGGTTTTCAAGACCAAGACCAAGACCAAAGACCAAGACTAGCCGTCTTTTGGTCTGTTTGTTTTAACAACAAAAGTCAGATTACTGTGCTTGATATAAATTCCATTACCTTTTTTGGTTTAACTACAATAAACTAACGGATTATCTGTATACTCTGCCTGTTTTAAAAAAAAAAACTTATATTTTATTTTGCTTTATAGTAAATCAGATTTAAAAAAAAAAAAAAAAAAAGAAAATTAAATCATTATTAACTTTTCTGTAAAATTTTACTTAACGAGGGGTAAGAGAAATTCTGTCTCCTGAAGAAATAGAGAATAGAGAATATTTTATTATTTTTTAAAATACTTATTTCATCATTTTTTACCAACTTAAGTAAAATAAATTTAAGAAAACTAAAGAGACCTACTATAGACTTATTTTTAGTATTTTGTGTTAGCTAAGTCGGTTAATTGTATTTTATTTAAGCTAATAATATAGGCATGTGAGTTTCATTAATACTAAATACTGTTTCGAGTTCTTTGTAAGAAACCACATTTCTATCAACTGTAAAAAGCTGAAAGACTGAGTAACTATTAACTTATTTTTTATTGTTTGGTGCAATTAAAGTCGGCTAATTGTATTTTATTTATCCTAATAATAACTGCATGTGAGTTTCATTAATACTGGATGCTGCTTTTAAACACCTTGTAAAGTAAAAAAATGTATTTTAACCAACTTTAGTAAAATTTTGTAAAAAAAGAGGGATTGAGCTACTATTAACTTATTTGTTATTATTTTGTGTAAAATAACTATTTACAAACGTTTTTTACTGATATTTTTTAACACTTTGGTGTAAAATTTTACCGAATACCAATTTAGCTTCAATTTAAAACTGAATCAAACCAACCAGACCTAACTAAAACTGAAAAATTTTTTTTGCAAGCGAATAATTTTCGGAAAAGTCTCCCCGGTCTTTATCCGAATAATTTTTAAAATATTCATATAATATAAGGGCCAAGTGTTAACTTGATTGTCATTTCATTGATAAAGCTACAGAGTAGCGAAACATCTCTGCATAATTTATGTATACGTATAGGAGGGTTTGATTAAATTAGTGAAAGTCAACAGTATTTTTTTTTTTACAGTAGTGAAGATGGACTTTTGTCAAGTATCGATCGATTCTGTTAATTATTTTTTTTAAATTTCAGTTGTCAAATTCTTGCGTAATATTAACATTTAATTAAAATTAAATAGTATATTTATTTTATCAGTTAATTAAATTCTAGGGGTTTTTTTTGAAAATGACTTCACAGGCATTATTATAATTCAAAAGACAAGAAAAAAATTTTCTATTAAATTCAAAAAAGTTGGCGCCACAAAATTTAATAACTAGATATTAAGTAATTATCCTTTTTTCATTTAATTTTAGCTCATTATTTTAATTTGTGCATTTAGAAGTATTAATCAGGAGTTGTTAGAGTTTACAAATAATATATACAGGGCCCCAAAATAGACCTACAATATTTCCAAGGAGTATATTCTTTAAATAAACTTAGGCCACAAGTTTTCTTTACCTGAGCTATTCCCAGTGATGGTTTTTGTTCGATACCTATTAAACTACTTAAGCGTTGCATTAGGTTGCAATGTTACATTTTTTTTTTTAAAAGGGCAAAATTTGTATTCAAGAAAGTCACATATTCAGTAGGTGAAGACAGATAATAGGCCGACAATAGGGAGGATTTTCGTCCAGTGGGATCTATCTCATTTCATTAAACTTTTCTCAAGTTAGAGTTGCAATATGTGACCGAGCAGGTAAGTAAGGAATTTAAAAATGCATCGTTCTAGTCTTAAGCTGTATCAAAGATAATACTACTACGAATAGATGGTTCATTTAAATGGGGCGTTTTGAATCAGTTCGAAGATATCAATGCTTCCGTAAATGCGAATAAAATTAAGTCGGTAACCCCTCCCCCAGCGAAAAAAACCCGTGCGACATTGCCAATGTCTGTCGCTTGTACCTTATTCGGAACACGAAGTAGCGAAAGCGGGCGGCTAAACGGATTGTGTATTTTCTAGTCGCGTTTCATCACGCCAAAGTAAGGCCTGCCGGAAACCTGTTTAACTTTCGTTCAAGGATAGCGCGAAAATCTCTCGATGGACATCGGCTCGCGTTAGCCAAAGTCCATTAGGGGTATCAAAAATATAGCATTGAATGGTTTATCTTATCCGTAGTAGTATTATCTTTGGCTGTATTTTAGCCATCAAGCGCTTTCAAATGCCGAAAAGATCGGCAAGAAATGTCATTCGAGCGAACAAGGCATGACGTAATTGACAGATGGGCTTACAGCACCTTAACGGCGGTCTGAAAGGACACCGTAAAGGTAATAATCAAACGATTGGCACTAATGACATTGACAAGTAAATAGTGATGATTTTTTCGTTGAATAAACAAGTATTTTTTATTTATTTATTTTTGTTCCGACATTCTATTTACCTTAAATATTTTCATAAATATTTCTAACTTCTAATGTTTATTTGCTTTTTCTTTTAATTCAATCACGCATACGTTTGTCTTTAAAAGCATGCATTTTTGTGGCAGTTTTAAGCTAACAAGATTAAGTCTGCAACTAACTTACATCTTTTCGAAACATAGGTACCTTTAGCTCACTCTAAACCTCACAGTAATAAGTATCTGCATTTGTGTCCGAAGCTCACCAATGCACTCCACCGGCGCCCACCAAACTTACTTTCAGATCTTTAAAACATGCCCCTGGGGTACCAATCAGGTCTAAATCCGAGGCAATTTTTTACCAGCAAGACTTTTTTTTCAAATTCGGAAACAAATGAAAATCCGATGGCGCCAAATCTGGTGAATAAAGTGTTTAGTAAACCGGAGGACTGGAGTCGGAAAACGACCGACCTGCTGCGGGCTGACATCTGTTGCTACACCGACGGCTCCAAAACCAAGGACGGTGTTGGAGCTGGAATATATGGACCTTCCTTTAGCCTGGGCACTCTCGCAACCATATTTCAAGCGGAGGTATTAAGATGTGTGCTAGAACGCTGGTTGATCGGTACTGCACACGCAAGACAGTTAAAATATTCTCCTACATTCAAGCAGCTCTTAAGGCTCTTGAATCGAGCCGGTTCAATTCGAAAACCGTCTGAAATTGCAAGGATGCTCTGACCAAACTGGGTCAAAGCAACAAGGATACCCTACGTGACCCTACTGTGGATTGGAGGCTTTTTAAATATGTGTTAGGCCGGAAATTTTGTATCCCATCCCCGTATTTATGGTAAGTTCTGCTCCACTACTCAGTTTGTTAAAGCCGCACGCGAATTAAAATTTAATGAAAGAATAAGAAATAGCTAGAAAATAGAAACATTTCTAAAGATTTATGTCGTATTAAAATATTTTCATTCTAAACATTAAATATTTGATCACGTAATTATACATCCTAAAATACAACATTGCTTATAAAAGAAGTATTGCTAAAAATACTTTAAATATATTTTTTATTATTAGGTTAAAATATCCATCTATCAGACAGTCAAGTCACTTTAAAGGCTTTGAGGGTATGAACCAACAAAATGCCGACCAGATTCTTCGGAATTTTGTCCGTGACAGCGCAAATAATTATGTTTTTCAGGCGTTACTAGACAATTTTTGGCGCCCCCATTTAGTAACGACTGAATCTAGTTTTTTTTTTTCCCTTAAAAAACCGATTTTTTCTTTCAAAAGTTTTTAAATAAAACTTTACTTAAACAAAGAAAACCTTTTTTTAAATTTGGGAAATTTTAAAAAATTCATTCTAAAGTTGGGTTTAATAAAAAAATTTTTGATGATTTAAAGGGCATTATTGAACTTTAACTGACTTTAAAAATGTACAAACAGTTTCTTT